>CM046833.1:35705273-35867773 GCA_025618425.1 Heliocidaris tuberculata
TAGTTAAACTTACACTATTCTTGTGATTTGTTATGCAGTGAAAAAATATCGGGCCTAAAATCACTCGTGCTTCGGAACCATTCGGTTCCACTTGAGATCACGTACCCCTGCTGAATGTGCAGCCTGCTGTAATAGTCCTAACCAAAACATAATAAATATCAAGGTAAAATTGGAACATCACTTACCAATACGTTGCCTTGGGTCTACTCTTGAATTTGATGTAAAGTTTCTGCACCTCGGTATTGAAAAAGCTGATTTTTGGAGCTTGAAAGTTGTTTGCCGTGACTGGGCTGAGGTAACAGTTGATTATACCGTTTTTATGTATTTTGCTGCCCTCTTGTGCCCGATATAGAAGATTACTTTTGGGGGTTCCGTGGTATGAGCCGCCGTTTGTAAATTTATCATTTAGACAATTTTTTTTTTATATAATTCAATAATTTACCTTGTCAAATAATTATTCGTATGAAAATGTCATAGAATGAGTACAGGTATTTATGAATAATAATTTTCATGTTTTTAATTATTTATAAATGATGATTTAACAATATCCATTATTTATATTTATCTATTTTGCTTTCAAGTATAAATGATTTCACAATATTTATTTATGTGAAGGGGGGGGGGAGAGGATTCACTTATCACGATTTATAAATAACAATTGTCACAATATCCAATGAATATCTTTGCTTGACACTGTATCCCTTAAAAGGGAATCGGTAACTTTGTGGAGGCTTGATTTAATAAATTGAATTTTTGTATCTGTCTTGTATAATGATGTTCAGAAGGATGAATAAATAGCGAGGCATAGAAAGGTTTTCAAATATACAATGTTATTATTAAGAAAAAGTGTGATAAGCTTAAATCAACAGACACATTAAACAAGAGCATTACGAATACATAAGTAAAAAAAATCCCAACAGATATCATGCTTAGTTACAACAATAGTTTATTTACAGATCCACAAATTTTTCAGCCTCTCCCTCTCCCTCTCCCTTTATCAATTAAGTGGAAAAACATATACAAATGATGTACAGTTTCTTTAAAAAATATAACTTCACAAACGGCGCCTCATAACGACAAGGGTCGGCAGTATTTTTTCCCCGTCCGATTTTCCTATCACAACCACCATACCACCGAAAATGCTCCGATGCCAGAGACGACTTGCCTTGGAAGGTGGTAAGATTTGTCTTTTTTATCATTAAGTTTGAAAAATTAATGATAATTTTACCAGCTAGACCTAGCTTCAATACCTAGTCACCCTTCCGGAGTAAATAATTTACTTCATGGCGAGGTAAAAGAGCGTGAGTTAGGTGAAACTTAGTTTCAACGTACCCGTAATGTAAGAGGAGTACGAGGTTATAATCATAACCTAGTACATTGGATGAGTGCCTAAAATCATGGTTAATTACTCCGAATACTTAAGGCCACCGCACATCTTACGATCGGTCTGCGATCCAATTTGTGAAATAAATCGCTATGGCATTAAATATTGGCATTTTAACGAATGAAATCTGCCCTATTCAGGTTCTGAAAAGTAATATGAATACTAAACATAGGCTTTGGGTGAGCTGTCAGCTTTCTATAGGGAATAAGGGCAAAATTAGTTTCAAATCGTAGGCAGTTGCACGATTTTTGTGACGTCACTACGACTCGGAGCCGATTTGGCCATTCCACCGACTAGAAAACACGGCAAAGACCGTATTATCGATTTTATCATCTGTATGACTATTCAGACCCTCAGTCAAAAATATTTTTCGTTTTGAAATGATTTGTCAGATGATATTACATTTTCTTCTGAAATCGGATCGCAGACCGATCGTAAGGTGTGCGGTGGCCATTAGCGATATTCGTCAGATTCTTCAGAGACAGGACGCTGCCATTTTGTTTCGCTGGAGATTGTGACACACAACACGGTACAATAGGAGCAGCGAATCCCTATCATGCAAGCTAGGCGCATACTCGTGCGGCCGAGAGGGAAGTAAGGCGAGATTGCTGTACACAGCCAGCACATTTTGAGTAAAGGGGCTGGCGTGTGCGCCTAGTATTACGTAGACGTAATACTAGGCACGCACACGCCAGCAGCAGGCACTAAGTGCGGTAAGATTGTACACACGCTGTTGTACAGTTCGAAAAAGGGGCTGGCATGTGCGCCTAACATCGATCGATCGCTGACATGACAGCCAAGACTGAAATGTTTTCGTCGACATCGGTGCGATACATCTGTACCCTACAAGTTCATGGTTGTATGCAAATCTTATGTAAATGGAATTTTAGTTTTTTCATGTGTACAAAGTCTATGGGAAAACAGAATTTACGTTTTTCAGCCCATCTGAAACGGAATTCCAGATTTTCTGAAATGGAAAAAAGCCATTTTTTAAAACGGAAAATCAATGTCCCTATCTCTGTTATCAGAGACTTTTATAAATATTTTTGGTAGCCGATGTGGGAGACAGTCTCCCATTTGGGAGATCGATTTTCTTTGTTTACATTTGTGGCAAAGGGATTACCTCGGCGCAAAATGAAAATGTGATAAGCAGATTCCTCATGAAAAATTACCCCTTTTGACGTCTACTTCAAAGATTCACCGTCTACTTTTTGTTTTCATACCATTTTTTGTTATGACCCACACACAAAACAAATGGGTTTCTGACCTCAGTCAGGCAAAAATTTGGCTGGGATAAACTGCCTTGTTGTTGGTGTCGTTTCTTTTATCCTTTTGTAAGTTAAGTCTCCAATATGAGAGACAGTCTCCCAAATGGGAGAGAGTCTCTCCGATATCGGCCGTGCGCCTCTACTGGAGACTGTCCCCCTAATAGGCTATCAAAAATGTTGACATAAGTCTCTGATAATAGAGATGGCCTCCCACATAGGAAACAGTCTAGAATATCGGCCGTGCGCCTCTACTGCCCGCAAATACCCACAATGAGACGCTTTTAGTGTGCCAAAATTTTTGTGTGACTGAGCAACAAGAATATCATGTACGACTAGATATACGTTTGCCAAAATGAATGAGTAATTTCCTTTTATTTTTGTAATATTAACACTATTTGAAAATCGGGGATGAAATTCAAATCAATCAGCTTCAAAGTCAAGATTTGTATTCATTTAGATCAATTACGTGTGTGTAGCTTTAACAAGTTAGGACCCTTTCATTTAGTTGAACAAAATTTGACACAGCCACAGGCATCAACATCAACTTAAAAATGCATGTTATTGACCTTCATCCATTGTAGATCTAATTCTCAGTGATTTAACTTCAGAATATGTAGTACGGAGATAGAGATCTATAAAAGAAATTTGCATTTAAACCACTGAATAAGATAAAAAATAGATTAGATCTAACAGTTAGGGGTCTAGAAATCTAAATATGGCCATATGGGATTATTTCCCAGCCTTGGCCCTTGCCGACATTTCCCTGTCTTGTACCGATGATACAAATGACTCGAAATCATGTGTGCCCTAACATGGTATTATGCGAATGTTCATGTCATATTGCCATTGCCTCAATGCTTTTATAGCGAAGCGCACTTAAGTTATACATGTACATGCTTATCTGAAGATAACCTTGTACTCCACAATAGCTTTTACGGATGAATAGGCTTCAATGGGTTTTGTGTGTATTAGCAGGCTATGGTCCATTCTAGATCATTCATACATGAGAGGAAAACAATTATTTAAAATTTCACTTTCAACTCTGAAACCTCATATTTGTAGCAGAGTAAGAGTTGAAGAGTCCCTGAATCAGGTAATCTAGCAAATTTAAGAAAATTAAATCTTGCTTTGAGCAGTTCTATTGTCTGTTTTTTACTACTGCAACAGTGAATGTTTGACACAGTCCCACAAAGGCAAGGGCCTATGAGTGAGCAAAGCGGTGATCTTCGTTTACGACCACATTGAAAGGGAGTGTTCGTATACAAATGCAGATTTTGAGCTGTCACGAATGTCAACATCTATATTCAAGGAAAAAAATAAAGGATATTAAACTTTCAATCTTAATATCTGTTATTTTATTCTTGGCTGCTTTAACAGTGTCTTTAATTGATTTGCAAGTTCATCTCAGGGTGGTCCACAACCCAAAATTCAAAAAGACGTGGGCCGTGGAAACACTAGGGCCCGTATTCTCAAAAGTTACATGTACCTAAGTTAAGCCTGGCTTAACTTAGGCCACTGATTTATGGAACGCCATCTGTCAAGTCCTGTATAAATTACTATATTTGTATATAATAAAGTAAAGAAAGAAATTAGCATCATAAATCAGTTGTATCTTGAGGTTTTTATATAAATTTGCATTTAGTTCCAGAACTAGAGGGAGTCTATGGTGATTTTTTTTTTAGGATTAAATGTGGGTGACATTTGGCTCTCCATAATTCAGTGGCCTGAATCTACACACTTGGGCGGGGGCCTAAAGTTAGGCACCTTTCAAGAATACGGGCCTAGAATTCCTAGATGCTCTCAGCCAGGTGCAATCTAAGCCATACCTGTATTTGTAAGCATTTCTGAACAAATTGTATGACTAATATTTCATAAATAGTCTAGATCTAATTTTACTTGAGAATGAATTTCACAAAATTGAGAGAACTTTTAACCCTTTGCTGATTTTCAAATCTGTCACTGTTTCATTTACAAATCCTTTGTGTACCACCCTGCATCTATTTCTTTAAGGAGAATGAAACTCAATGAAAATTAGCTGATAATCATGTGGAAAGTTGTCAGCCTGTCCAAAATATCTTGAAAATACTCCTATTTGATTGCTCAGTAATCTCTCTAAAGTTTGCAGATTGCTTGCTAGATATTATTCCATGGGGGCTGCCATTTTGAAAAACTGTGATGTCAGTAGTACATGTCCATTTACCTGTACACAATAGATATGGTGTTGCATAATGAATAACTATTGTACAACCAAAGCCACCAAAGCAAAATGGCAGCCGTCTTGGTATCCCAACTCTCACACAGGTGATGTTGTATGGAGCAGTTGTGCACATGTAGGTCTTTGTCACTTCTTGGAATAACTGACAAACCTTTGTCTGACCAAGCAACAACTTGTACATGTCAAATCCTGCTTAACAAAAGAAACTGCCTCACCTGTGAAACAGCTGAGCCAAATATCTTGACACAATTAGGTTATATGACAGGATAAAAATCCCTTCATTTGAAAGAAGAAATCCAGTGTCATGCATTCCACAGGCGATCATGAGTGTCAACGTAGCTAGTATACAGGTCAGTGGGTATCTCACAAATAGCACTGCTCTGACATTACTTTGTACAGAAAATGGCAGCCCCTGTGGGATAATGAATAGCAAGGAAACTGCAACTTTTTGAGACATTGTTCTCCTTCTTTAATAACCAAATGGGAGTAATTTCAAGATATTTTTAACAGGCTGACAGGTATCTACATGACAATCGACTAATGTTTGTTGCCTTTCATTCCCCTTTAACAATATCTAATACTAGATCTACATGCAAATCGAATTATAACTGGATTTTCATCTGTTCTATCATCACTCCAGTATCTAAACGAGAAACCTTTTTGAATTGGAAGCTCCTGTAGACGTGACAGCCATGTCGGATACAAGAGATGAGGTAGCAGGGAGACTACATCAGTGGGCTTCAAAAGAGATGCACTTCATCCCGAAAGGGAAGTATGTCAACTCACCAATGCCTTCAGAAGCAGATTTCAGAGAGTAAGTGCAAATGTATATTTGAGGGAATGATTAAATTTTAAACAAATAGCCTTCTGTTTACATATATGTATAATATATTTGGGGGTGAATGTTCTACTTTCATCAATCAAGCTTTGCCATTTATGTATTTGAATGCATATTGCATAGTTTAAAAAAAAAGTATTTGAAAGCACTGAGATTACAAGTTTTATGATGCTTTCCCATTTTATTTCTTGCAGTGTATGCCGAGGTAACCTTCTCCCGGTCTGGCAGTATGTCATCCAACATGTCCATTCAGCACAGAAGGTTCATAAGGTCAAAGGGAACCTCACACTGTATCCTTCTGTTACATATATGCAAATTTGTATATATTCATGTTTTTGTCTTTGTGAAGCAGTTGGTCCAAATGGGAGAAATTGAAATCTTGATCAAGTCAAAGTTTATGTCATTATTTATGAAATTTACCCTCGTCATTGAATGATTTCTTTTAGGTACTTTTAAAAGATGCTGTTTGGTAGTACATAGCTATATCTTCAAAATATATATGAAATAAATCAGCTCTTTATTTTCAAATTCACCACTCTGAAGTGTTTCTTTGAATTTTGAATGCATGATTCCACCAACAAAATGCCATGGCCTGTATTGTAGTAAATATGTTGATCCTCATGCTAGTTTGAAATGTGTTAGTTTAGGGAACAGTTGGTGTAAGTTTGCTTAAAGTGTACCAATCATCTGAAAAAAGTTATTTGTGTACAGCTAGAAAGTATAAAATCAACCTCAAATAACTTTATCTGGCATTTCATAAGTCAACAATTAAGAAGTATGCAGGAAATAAAGGATAACATGAATGTGCGCACACAGAACTCCGAGTTTGGTTCCACATGGGTCATGAGCCCTCATTTTGGCGAGCGCATGTGGGTGCGTCGAATAGTCAACTCACGAGTCGCTTTTATGCTTATAGAGAGTGTAATAAAACTTGCAATATCTCTTTATAGAAGTAATATTTGAAGCCCAAATTGTGAATATGTGCATGTAGTATATTAGGAACCTATAACATAACAGAGCAAAATATATTTTGGTGATTGGTACCCTTTAAGAGGTGCAAAGTTCTTTTCTTGCAAAAATGAATTGGCAAAGAACTTACCAAAGATTCCTTGGTCTCGGATCTTGTGTATGAAAGATATCTCTTTGGCTCATTTATTTTACATCCTGTCCATAATTTCTGTTTAATACTAAAATTCAATTTTAGTGTTAAAAAAAAGAACTCTTAATACATGTAATTTGATATACGCTACTCCATTCTGTCTAGTCCTGGCTTAATGGATTACACATTTTAGATTAGGCAAGTATCTGTATTTAATGAAACTTGTAAGTTTTTAGCTGCTTCACTCTTATTGATATTTATACACCCCTTGACTGCATGGAACCTCCCAGAAAAAGCCTGCATAGCAAGAGTTCAGCCTACAAGGTCAAGTACCAGGGAGATACCAAGTTCTCAGCTGAAAGGGAGGGGCAGGTCAAGAGATGGAGGGAGCTGAACGCTAAGGTGGCTGGGGTCAAGGCAGATATTCAGCACCTGGACCAGTTCTTACAGAACCTAGAGAAACAGATCATCTCAGCAGGTACTGTAAGAGTAATCTGACATACTCTGGCAATGTTGAATTTATTTTGCCAAAGATAAAGGGTTATTTGCAATAAGATTTCAGACAAGGTTTAGGGTTTAGTATAGTGTCGGGCCCAGGGTTCAAGTCAGGAATAAGCCAGGGCCCTGTTTCATGAAACTTATTATCAATAACAAGTGACAATAATTGTTATAAGCTACTGAAATCCTTGAATCTAATTGGCTGAGAGCAAATTTGTTGTAAAAATGAGGCAGTTGTTATTGATAACAAGTTTTATGAAACAGGGCCCAGTTCGTAATTAGTTCATGGTACAACTGACCCTGAAATGACCCCCAAATAGTACACGCACGTGCATCTGTTTGGTGGACACGCTACTCGTTTAACATGTAAAATCATACTGCTGCGCACATCGCGGTGCATACAAAACAACAGCGTATAAAGGTCAGTTGTACTCAGTACAACTGACCTTTATCTGTATCCGCAAATTGTAATTACGAACTGGCTTATTGGTTGGTGTTGATAATTGACCGCAGAGCAATGGTCGCTTGAGCATGTCATATAATTATTGTCAGAGGTGCCCAGCAAGAAATAAAGTCTCTCTCTGGCTGTGTGTTCTGAATATTCAGAATGTTTAACCCCTTCATGACAATTGACCACATTTTGTGGTTTGGCTCAATAACTTTTGATTCAGATCTCTGAAAAATCTACCAGATGCATGAGTAGAAAGAGCAAACATTTCTACACACACTATGTCCATTTTTATTGCATTACCACAATGCGTTTTATGCCAGGAAGTTTAAAAACGAGAATAAGCTTTAAAATCCTTAAATTGGCAACACATTGAGAGGTTCAAAATAAATTGGCATTTTTTTCAACTTTTCGACAAAATTCCTAACCATGTATAATGTTCTCAAAGACATTACACCTTATTAGAACTATGTAGCACTGAAAGAAAAATATTATTGTTGCCAATTTGAAGAAGGAAATGTGATTAATTTAGCCCTTGAATAATTCCTGTCCTGAAAGGGTTAAAAGAGCCATCTGAGTCCTACATGCTTATGCTGGAGTCCAACAGCCTCTTTATTAAGGAAATAAAGAAAATCATGTTTACAAGCTTTCAGAAAAAAATGTACAGTTACAACAATTAATGTGAAAGAACATAGACTTTTTAGTGTATTTCCCTTTTGTCTTCTTTTCTTGACAGAGGAACAGTATCAACAAAGTTGTGATAAGCTGTCCAGCATCCACCACAAGAGGGCACTCTTGAAGCAGTACTCAACAGATTGTAAAGCTGATGCAGCTCGTTACAAGGAGTATCAGAATAGGCTGGAAGGTAGACTAGAGCAGTTCAAATCCGCAGGAAGGTTTGTGTTACGATTATTTTTTTTCATCTGTAGGACTTAACATATTTTATAAAGGCCAGAGTCATTTGGGTCCAAAAATAGTTCTTCAAACCAAAAATTTTGAAAATAATTGATAAACATGTATGTAGGATAGAAAACATGCTCCAATTTCTATTACTGTTAAACCAAAAACTTTCGAAAATTGTTAATGACAGCCAATTTTGCAGCAAGAAACTTCTGCGAATCGCATTAATGTTTATGTTGTCCTCCCCGCCGAACGAAGTTCGCGAGGGGACTATGAAACGGGCTCCGTACGTGTGTGCGTGTGTGTGTGTGTGTGTGTGTGTGTGTGTGTGTGTGTCCGTCCGTCCGTCCGTCCGTCCGTCTGTCCGTGTGTGCTCAAATGTTAGAAAATGCTACTTCTCCGTCATTTCTTGGCCGATTTTGATTCCGATTGTTTTATCTGATAGGGCTGGGTGGGGGCTTCCAAACTTCTACACAGAATTTTGAAATTCATTAATTATGCAAATTTATGCAAATTTATTCAAAATTGACGAAAAATGCTACTTCTCCTCTATTTCACATCGGATTTTTATTCCGATTGTTTTATCTGATAGGGCTGGGTGGGGGCTTCCAAACTTCTACACAGAATTTTGAAATTCAATAATTATGCAAATTTATTCAAATTTATTCAAAATTGACGAAAAATGCTACTTCTCCTCTATTTCACATCGGATTTTGATTCCGATTGTTTTATCTGATAGGGCTGGGTGGGGGCTTCCAAACTTCTACACAGAATTTTGAAATTCATTAATTATGCAAATTTATGCAAATTTATTCAAAATTGACGAAAAATGCTACTTCTCTATTTCACATCGGATTTTGATTCCGATTGTTTTATCTGATAGGGCTGGGTGGGGGCTTCCAAACTTCTACACAGAATTTTGAAATTCATTAATTATGCAAATTTATGCAAATTTATTCAAAATTGACGAAAAATGCTACTTCTCCTCTATTTCACATCGGATTTTGATTCCGATTGTTTTATCTGATAGGGCTGGGTGGGGGCTTCCAAACTTCTACACAGAATTTTGAAATTCATTAATTATGCAAATTTATTCAAATTTATTCAAAATTGACGAAAAATGCTACTTCTCCTCTATTTCACATCGGATTTTGATTCCGATTGTTTTATCTGATAGGGCTGGGTGGGGGCTTCCAAACTTCTACACAGAATTTTGAAATTCATTATTCATGCAAATTTATGCAAATTTATTCAAAATGGCTGAAGGTTCATAATGTTTTCATGTTTTATATTTCAGTTGTATACATGCATTGTTGGTATTCTCTTCTTTTGCATGCAGTAACATTATTATTTTATTCACTAAAGTTTTTCACTGAAGTTTTAAGGTTCAGGCTAGTTAATTTCCACAGATCTGCACTTCCGGCGGGGACATTTATTACGCATTGCGTAATTTACTCATTCACTTGTTTCAGTTGTGATTTTATTATTTCGTGAAACTTTCACGAATCTCGACCACTTGCGAATTTCGCAAAAGTTTCATGCACGCAAAAAAATTCCGTACATGGTTTGAAAGTACCCTGTAGTTAATTTCAACACTATCTGAATTCCAAACTTGGACCCAATGTTATTTTCTCTTTGTACAGCAGTGAAGGCAAGACAGATCAGAGGTATTTCAGCAGGCATGGAGCAAGGAGAGGGGAGAGAACTGACTCACCCACACTAGAGACTGCTTGCACTGTAAGTGTGGTGCATCCTACATAACATTTACAAGGCAATCAAACCTGTATGATAGCTATTCTTTTTTCTATAGCACTTTTTCAGTTACAAGTAACTTATCAGAGTCCTTTATATTGCATTATTATTAAATAGTTCATAGGATTTAATGACGATTTCTGTAGTTGCAGTGCACACTGTCCATTCCACTGGAGTGTTCCAGTCAGTTGCCATTATAATCCATTCGCATGGATGATTCACATCCCATTGGGTATCCATTTTACACCTGGGTAGAGATAAGCAATATAGATAAAATGCTTTGATTGAGGGCATATTTCTTTAAGCTATCCATTATTGATAAAAACAAGGAAATTTTACATTTTTAAAGAATTTTTAATAAACTGTAGGCCACAGGACACATTTCCTTGTGTAAAGTATTTTTACTTTTTAATTATTTTCTTTTTAATGCAGAAAAATGTCAGAGATGCATGTGGAGAAATTACTGTATTTCTGAGTCAGATGCTGCAAGGGCATTTCAGCAATAGTCAACAGTCTTTGTAAGTTGAATGAAATGTACTTCAGGGTCTGTCTCCCAACTTTGCCACTTGGTTAGAAGCACTCACTGTAAAATCAGAACTTTCATGCATTGTAAGCATTTGCCTTTTCACATCAATAAGCTTTTGCAAATTGGAAAATTCATTTTTGCGATGAAACTTTCATGAATCTGTATTACATGAAGTTTCTGGAAATATGAATGAACGATTACCAGATATCTTTTATGTCATACATATGAAAGGTTCATGAAACATAGCAAATGTACATAAAACGCCCCATTTGGAGTAAGAATGGAAAGTGTTGGGGGTTAATGGACCTCAATCATTGATGCACTAGTTTAGGCTGCCTGTTTGTGGGATACAATTGTTGATTGTTGAGTTTTGTGTTTCACTTTTAAATTTGGCAAAATCATCTCTCCTGTAATCATACATGTAGTCGGTCACGTTTTCTTTTAGGGGTAAGAAGGGTTATTGTTAGTAGAGACATATTGTTCTCCAACCTGTACATCTCATCTCAGTCTTGGACAGTAGCCTATTGGTAATCTATAGCAATTGAAATGTCATATGTTCCATAACTTTTAAAGATGAAGTTGAGTTCTGGTCATGCGATTACATTGTGAAAGAAACTGTCTCAAAGCAGTTGGGAAAAGGTTGATCATGTCAACATATGGGTGTGTACTGTGAGGTTTTGGAATTATCAGAATGATGAGAAATTGACCAAATCGCTAAAAAAGCACATGCCCTGCACACAGAAATGGGTATATGGACTGCACACACATATGGCATGAATGTTAGGCCCGAAACGCTAGAACTATATCTCTCTTTATATTTCAGTTTCTTATGGTTTTGATGATTCCAAAACCTCACAGTATACACAACTCTTTATGTAGACATATCAGCCTTTATTAAAGTTGCTTTGAGACAGTTTCTTTCACATAGTAATCGCATGAACAGAACTCAACTTTCAAACCTTCTTATTGAGCCTGTGTCCATGTCTCCTCCAGACAATCTGCCAAAGACAAAATCTGGACTGAGATTGAAAAGGTCATGGCAGAGAATCCTCCACAAGATGTTCTCCATTCCCTAGGAACCATCACCATGGAAACGACCCATGACCTTAAGCAGACCACGGCTGGTATCGACATCAAGAAAGACGCGGAAGAACTCAGGTATGATAAGTTTCTGTTTTTCATCTTTCTCTTATACTATTAAAGAATTTGTAGACAATTAATTATTTGCATTGTGCATATCAGACCATATTAAAGATAATGTTCTTTTGTACTTCCATTATGCTTTGGTAATTATTACCCTAGCCTTTGTTCTGGCATCCGCTATCAGGGCACGATACATCATATTAATAAATCCTTCCAGGTATCCACTTATTACACATGGTTGAAAGTGGCAAATATAGATTAAAGTGATTGATTAACTTTGTGAAAAATTGCAAAATCAGCTCAAATGCCAGTGAATTGTGTGCAGTCCTCTAACTACATATATAATTAAGGATATGTGAAAGTATGAGAGAAAATGGAACCCGTTTACTATCCTAAAAAAGAGAAAATCGTGATCAATCGCTAGCGCAAGTCGCTCGGCTTCTTCGCTGCGCTGCAGTCACAAAAACCAAGCACCAGCGCTTGGCGATTTCAGAGCGGGTTTCCAGCCCGTACGGTATTCTGTGATAGAGCGAGGTATGCCAACCGAAAGAGTTCTTTAGGGTTCGGTGGTACTCTATCCCGACATCAATGTTCAATCGTAAATATCTTGATATATAAACGACCGATCAGCTTATAAAACTCAGGCGATTCCTGTCTGAGCTAAAGGTTTGCAATTATGATTACAGCATTAGCTGGAACAGTGATTTTTTTTTCAATCCTGGGCAAAGTTAATCAATGCCTTTAATGTCTTCCCGAAAGACAAGAGTGCCTCTTCTTTTTTATTTCTCATTCTTTATAAAACCTATGACTCATTCACTAGTGAGGCTACTTCTTGTTTTGGTTGTTCTTTGTACAGAGATATACTTTTAAACTTGAGTGTTATTCTTTTATTCTTTTTCTAGATTCAAGTACGAGTCAGGTTCATTATACCAAGACACATCAACAGGGACCAACCAGTTACAGAGCGTCCACCAAATGATTGAAGTAAGAAAGATATTATGAGGATGAACATGTATGTTAATGATGTTGATTATAACTGATCTTTAAATTTTATACAAAACCTTTTCAGTTACGGATACTGATCAGAGCGTATAACATTGTATTATTTCCTGAGCAGTCGCATTCAGTTATGCTTGCGAACTTACAGTTCTAAATCTCCTCTCCAATCAGGAGCATTCCAACTAGTTGCATTTTACAGGCATACACATGTTAATCTAATTTTTGATAATGATGTTCACATCCAACAGTGAACCCATTTGTAAGAAGGTTAGAGAAAAGTAAGATACTGTAGAGAAATGCCTTGCTTGTGGGATTATTAATATCAGTAGGAGAGATCAAAGGTGACATTAATTAAGCTTAAGGTACATGTAACTTAGCAAAACGCAAATGGCGCATAAAGACGAGGGAAAGACGCAACAAATAAAATTGCCAGTTTTGTCTGTGCTTCCAAAATTAGAATCAGACATATCTGAATAAAAGTTTTCATATTATTTTGCTTGAAAGTGTTCAAAGGGGTAAATACTAATTCCACATCCTAATATTTTGGTTCTTGCCTCTATAGAATAAAATTTTGATTTTGAATAATTTTGTGCGTCTTTCTCACGTTTTTACATGCCATCACGTTTCGCTGAGCTACCTATGTCATTTTTGTTAGTGATAATAGTAGTGTTATGAAGATGAATGATACTAATCAGTCATGAGAAGAAAAAGAAGGAAAGGAAGAAGGAGGAGGATGAAGAGGAGGAAAGAAAGGAGATGAAGAAGTTCTTTATACTCCTGTATTTTTCTATCCTTAATTGCATTCCCTTTGTGTTGTTTTCAGGAGAAGCAAGCCTCCCACATCCATACATTCAAGGAAGCAGAGAAATGTCGGAATCGAGCGTGGAAGCTTGACAAGCAGCTTATGGAAACTGCAGCAGCTGTGGATGGAAAACTAGCTGCTATGTTCAGCAACAATCCAGGTGCTCTGGATCTAGCAAGGTAATAATAATGATGCATAAATAATGTAAATGTAATAATAGTAATGATAATAATAATAATAAAGATAATAGGAATAGTGATAATAATAGTATTAGTAGTAATAATAATAGTATTTAAATAGTGCTTATACAGTGTTTCTAGTGCAGGAAAGAATTTCAAGAGAGAGAGAGAGAACAAAAGAGCATTCAAGAACAAGTACATACATTGATTTACTACTAACATTGCGATCTCTGAAAATAAAACTTCTCTGGGAGTACTCAAAATTGGCTTTAAATATTCTTATAATGTAACTTGTAAAATACAGTAGATGATATTAACATAGCAAAGGCACAATATAAATCTGTATATTGTTATTATTATTTAAATTCCTCAGAAAGTTGTTCAGGACTGAGCTAGAGACATCATCAGCAAATGCTGCTCTCCAGTGTCTCCGAACTCTAAAAGGTGACCTTTCAGAGGTCGCTGCTACCGAAGGGAAAGCAAAGGAGGCCCTCTATGCCAAGTACCAGAAGATACAAGATTTTAAAGGATTGAGTGTAAGTGCATACCTATCTTTGTCAGGGTGACTTTAGTCAAAACATTGTATCAGAGATGAAATAGAACACCCTCATCCCCCCCCCAAAAAAAATAAAGATAATGATAATGACAATGATTGTAATAGAGAGATACAGATATAAAGAATCAAGAGTTCAATAGATGAATGAATAGATATATAGTTAAAAGTTCTTAGAAAATAATAAATAGGTAAAGTTCTGAAATAAGAGAAGTTATTTGGAATTGCACTATTATGTTCATGTCACTCAGATTATCCTTGTGTTTAATTTTTTTGTTTTCAATTTTTCAAAAGCAGAAAAATCTATTCCCATATGAACCTTCCGTTATGCCAGTGTGCATCATTAACAATTTTTGTGAAAATGAGATGTCTTGATGACTCCAACAACTTTATTTATCTTTGAATATCGTCTGGTTGGAGCCTGAAGGGCGTTAACTCTGTGTTAAAGTATATGTGTTAACTCTTTCATGACAGGAATAATTTAAGGGCTAAATTGATCACATTTTGTTCTTTAGATTGGCAACAACAATATTTTTCTTTTAATGCTACATGGTTCTAATAAAATGTAATGTCTTTGAAGACAACATACATGGTTAGAAATTTTGTTGAAAAGTTGAAAAAAATAGCAAATTTTGATAAAAACCAATGATTTTTAACCTCTCAACATGTTGCCAATTTAAGGATTTTAAAGCTTATTCTCCTTTTTAAAATTCCTGGCATCAAACGCAATAACGGTTCATGCAACAAAAATGGACAGTGTGTGCAGAAATTTGCTTTTTGTACTCATGTATCTGGTATATTTTTTAGAGCTCTGAATCAAATTGAAGTTATTGAGCCAAACCACAAAATGTGGTCAATTGTCTTGAAAGGGTTAATGCCCTTCTGGCTCAAAACAGACGGTATTGTCAGCTAAGAGACAGGTTAACATAAACAGAGAACTCTTTACATGGATTTAATGTCCTTCCAGTTCTGAGGAGATGATGTATTAACCCATTGCCTATGGGAGCCAAACGTACCCTTTCAAGACAATTAACCACAATTTGTGGTTTGGCTCAATAACTTTTAATTCAGACTTCTAAAAAATATACCAGATGCATGAGTAGAAAGAGCTAAAATGTCTGCACACACTATGTCCATTTTTGTTGAATGACCATGCTACGTTTGATGCCAGGAATTTTAAAAACATGAATAAGCTTTAAAATCCTTAAATTGGCAACACATTGAGATGTCAAAATCATTGGGTTTTTTAAAATCAAAATTGGCAATTTTTAAAACTTTTCAACAAAATCTCTAACGATGTATATTGTTTTCAAAGACATTAAACCTTATTAGAACCATGTAGCACTAAAAGAAAAATATTATTGTTGCCAATTTGAAGAACAAAATGTGATCAATTTAGCCCTTAAATAATTCCTGTCCTGAAAGTGTTAAGCCTATAAGAAATGAAATAATTCAGTAGTCAACAGGTTAACTCATTGGTTACTGAATACTTTCATTTCCACAGGCTTAAAGGGAAAGTCCTCCCTAATATTAAGTTGATTTTAAAAGAAGCAGAAAAAGTAACGATCAATGAAAGTTTCAGCAAAATCCAACAAGTAATAAGAAAGTTATGCATTTTTGAAGTTGTAATCAATCAAACACAAAGTGGCAACTCTGTGACATATCTTGCGAGCTCCTCTCACATTTGCTCCGTTCACAAAAATTCATACATTTTCATTTTCTTTGTTTTTGATGAGGGAATAGATTTATAGCATTCAGGTTTTGCACAAAAGCATAAGTGAAATGATTATATCAAGGGTCCATGTAAGATAAAATATTTTTTTTATAGAGAAAATGGACATTTATGATTTTTTTTTTTCAGGACAGGGCAAATGGGAGAGGAGCTTGCAAGATACATCACAGAGTTGCCAATTTGTGTTTGATTGATTACAACTTTAAAAATTCATAACTTTCTTATTTCTTATCCGATTTTGCTCAAACTTTCATTGATTTGTTTCTTTATTTTTCTGCTTCTTTTAAAACCAAGTTGACATCCGGTTCCCTGTAGGCAACACATTAAAATCGTGCTGTTGTTTTGGTTGTATTTATCTCAATTCCATTCAGTAATAGTTTTTATTAAAAAACAATGCCTTGCAGCCAAAGGCCGAATTGTGCATGTTTTACATTTTTTAGATACATAATTATTTCACATTAAAACATACAAACCATTACAGCATTAAAATGTCAGTTGTTGATGGCATTTACGTAGGATATTAGCCCCAACATGTACATTATATTATTGATATTTAGAATTATCTATATAATTGATGAAAAGGAAATTGTTTTAATCAACACTGTCTCTCATTCTTTAAAGTGTACCAATCACCTGAAAATATAATTTGTGTACAGCTAGAAAGTATAAAATCAACCTCAAAGAACTTTATATGGTATTCTATAGGTCAACAGTTAAGGAGTATGAAGGAAATAAAGGATAACATGAAGGTGCGTGCGCGGAACCTAACTCTGAGTTGGGTTCCGCGCGTGTATGGGTGCGTTGAGTAGTCTACTCAAGAGTCGCTTTTATTCTTACAGAGAGTGTAATTAAACTTGCAGTATCTTTTCATGAAAGTAATATTTGAAGCCCATATTTTGAATGTAGTATAACGACATGGAACCTCTAACACACAGAGCAAAATATTTTGTGGTGATTGGTACCCTTTAAATATACAACTTGGACAAAGTCACATTGGTAGTTGCCTCAGTTGAGTTTTGTGTTTGCGTTTGTGTTGTGATTTAACTGGTATAGATGTGTCTTTGCAGGATCAGAAACAGAACCTTATTCGAGTACTGGTCAGACAGAATATGGATGGAAGAAAGAAGTTGGAGGAAAAACAGAAGGAGGTATGTTTATCGATCTTTAATCCCCACTTTGAACTTGTTACATGCCATGTTAGCTGATCAGCATGCTTGTGTGATTGCCATGTTTACCAATTGGCCCAAATTTTAAGCGACTTATTCTGTTATTGGTTTTTGAGAATCGCATTTTCAGATTGCTCCTTGATGAATGAAGCACCTGTTTAGGAAGATGGTATCCGATAAACTTGATGTAATAAACATTCGTACATTATTATCCGATTGTCTTTTCTCCTAACTTTTCTCATGAACTCTCTTGGGTAGTCACTAAGACTCCATACTTAGGAAGGTGGTATCAGATAAATATGATGAGCTATACGTCACTATTCTACATGTAATGTGTTTCCCCTTTAAAACTTTCTCATGTGCTCTCTTGGGTAGTCACTAATACCCCATTCAAACCAGTTTCCCCGCCTTAACTTCCCCTGTTAAAATCTCCAACTTTTACGAGCACGAATTCCTTAAGTTACCTGGAGAAGTCCAGGAGCACCTTTCAGACCGACTTCACTTCCAAGGAAAAGTTGCCATTGGTTACAAATTCAATGTTAAATTGGCTGGAAGTCAGGTCAGATTCAGGGCACGTATGTTTGTGTTTTCGCGCGGGGTTTGGAAATAAAAGTCGATGCAACGACTTGGGATCATTGTGTGACTGGCCGGAAGTGATAATGGATCTCTGACGTATTTCACGCAGGAAGTTCTCTGCCGACCTTTCACACCGACCACTTCCCCGCTGAAACTCTCTTTCCTGCGTAAGTTCTCCACCTCAGTAGGTGGAGAAGTTACGCAGGGAATTTTTTCGGCTTTACTTGGGTAACTCTTGCCTTGTTCCTTTCAGACCAGACCTTTCCCCCTGTAACTCTGAACTTACGCAGGAAACTTCCCCGGGTAAATGCTTGGTTTGAAAGGGGTATCAGACACCCACACCACTCCTTATTTAGGAAGATGGTTTCAGCTAAATGTGATGTAATAAACATTATGAAATCGATATCGATGCTCTTTAATTTATTGGCTGAGAGTCGGTCATGTACATGCATTATTAGTTTTGCTGTAAAGTCAACCTTGCGTTTTTTTACTATCAATCAAAAGTGCCTTTCTTACTACCCATCGTGGCTTAAGACATTTCTAAAGTATATAGCATGCGCTAATTTTAACCAATGCACTCACAGCCATGTGTTATTGGTACTACTCTGTCGTCTTTCCTCATTTAATCTACAATGTATCGCATAAGCTCCTTTTCTTAGTGAAGGAGACAACAATGTCAGTCATTGTCTAGGAAGATAGTGTCAGAAAGAATGCATGAAAGGAACAATATTTTTTTTGTTTTCCTTTTTCTCTTGGATAGTCATTGAGACACCCACACCACTCCTTGAGAAGGAAGATGGTGTCAGATAATCTTGATGTAATAAACATCACTAATTCTATTCTTATTTCATCTCTTAATCTTTCTCATATGCTCTCTTGGATAGTCATTGAGACACCCACACCACTCCTTGAGAAGGAAGATGGTGTCAGATAATCTTGATGTAATAAACATCACTAATTCTATTCTTATTTCATCTCTTAATCTTTCTCATATGCTCTCTTGGATAGTCATTGAGACACCCACACCACTCCTTGAGAAGGAAGATGGTGTCAGATAATCTTGATGTAATAAACATCACCAATTCTATTCTTATTTCATCTCTTAATCTTTCTCATATGCTCTCTTGGATAGTCATTGAGACACCCACACCACTCCTTGAGAAGGAAGATGGTGTCAGATAATCTTGATGTAATAAACATCACTAATTCTATTCTTATTTCATCTCTTAATCTTTCTCATATGCTCTCTTGGATAGTCATTGAGACACCCACACCACTCCTTGAGAAGGAAGATGGTGTCAGATAATCTTGATGTAATAAACATCACCAATTTTATTCTTATTTCATCTCTTAATCTTTCTCATATGCTCTCTTGGATAGTCATTGAGACACCCACACCACTCCTTGAGAAGGAAGATGGTGTCAGATAATCTTGATGTAATAAACATCACTAATTCTATTCTTATTTCATCTCTTAATCTTTCTCATATGCTCTCTTGGATAGTCATTGAGACACCCACACCACTCCTTGATAAGGAAGATGGTGTCAGATAATCTTGATGTAATAAACATCACTAATTCTATTCTTATTTCATCTCTTAATCTTTCTCATATGCTCTCTTTGATAGTCATTGAGACACCCACACCACTCCTTGATAAGGAAGATGGTGTCAGATAATCTTGATGTAATGAACATCACTAATTCTATTCTTATTTCATCTCTTAATCTTTCTCTCTTGGATAGTCATTGAGACACCCACACCACTCCTTGATAAGGAAGATGGTGTCAGATAATCTTGATGTAATGAACATCACTAATTCTATTCTTATTTCATCTCTTAATCTTTCTCTCTTGGATAGTCATTGAGACACCCACACCACTCCTTGAGAAGGAAGATGGTGTCAGATAATCTTGATGTAATAAACATCACTAATTCTATTCTTATTTCATCTCTTAATCTTTCTCTCTTGGATAGTCATTGAGACACCCACACCACTCCTTGATAAGGAAGATGGTGTCAGATAATCTTGATGTAATAAACATCACTAATTCTATTCTTATTTCATCTCTTAATCTTTCTCTCTTGGATAGTCATTGAGACACCCACACCACTCCTTGAGAAGGAAGATGGTGTCAGATAATCTTGATGTAATAAACATCACTATTCTATACTTATTTCATCTCTTAATCTTTCTCTCTTGGATAGTCATTGAGACGGCCACACCACTCCTTGAGAAGGAAGATGGTGTCAGATAATCTTGATGTAATAAACATCACTAATTCTATTCTTATTTCATCTCTTAATCTTTCTCATATGCTCTCTTTGATAGTCATTGAGACACCCACACCACTCCTTGATAAGGAAGATGGTGTCAGATAATCTTGATGTAATAAACATCACTAATTCTATTCTTATTTCATCTCTTAATCTTTCTCATATGCTCTCTTGGATAGTCATTGAGACACCCACACCACTCCTTGATAAGGAAGATGGTGTCAGATAATCTTGATGTAATGAACATCACTAATTCTATTCTTATTTCATCTCTTAATCTTTCTCTCTTGGATAGTCATTGAGACACCCACACCACTCCTTGATAAGGAAGATGGTGTTAGATAATCTTGATGTAATGAACATCAGTAATTCTATTCTTATTTCATCTCTTAATCTTTCTCTCTTGGATAGTCATTGAGACACCCACACCACTCCTTGATAAGGAAGATGGTGTCAGATAATCTTGATGTAATAAACATCACTAATTCTATTCTTATTTCATCTCTTAATCTTTCTCTCTTGGATAGTCATTGAGACACCCACACCACTCCTTGATAAGGAAGATGGTGTCAGATAATCTTGATGTAATAAACATCACTAATTCTATTCTTATTTCATCTCTTAATCTTTCTCTCTTGGATAGTCATTGAGACACCCACACCACTCCTTGAGAAGGAAGATGGTGTCAGATAATCTTGATGTAATAAACA
The DNA here is from genome assembly GCA_025618425.1 of Heliocidaris tuberculata. NCBI lineage: Eukaryota > Metazoa > Echinodermata > Echinoidea > Camarodonta > Echinometridae > Heliocidaris > Heliocidaris tuberculata. The sequence goes on from CM046833.1 coordinate 35,726,338, forward strand.
TCACTATTCTATACTTATTTCATCTCTTAATCTTTCTCTCTTGGATAGTCATTGAGACACCCACACCACTCCTTGAGAAGGAAGATGGTGTCAGATAATCTTGATGTAATAAACATCACTATTCTATACTTATTTCATCTCTTAATCTTTCTCTCTTGGATAGTCATTGAGACGGCCACACCACTCCTTGAGAAGGAAGATGGTGTCAGATAATCTTGATGTAATAAACATCACTATTCTATACTTATTTCATCTCTTAATCTTTCTCTCTTGGATAGTCATTGAGACACCCACACCACTCCTTGAGAAGGAAGATGGTGCCAGATAATCTTGATGTAATAAACATCACTATTCTATACTTATTTCATCTCTTAATCTTTCTCTCTTGGATAGTCATTGAGACACCCACACCACTCCTTGAGAAGGAAGATGGTGTCAGATAATCTTGATGTAATAAACATCACTATTCTATACTTATTTCATCTCTTAATCTTTCTCTCTTGGATAGTCATTGAGACACCCACACCACTCCTTGAGAAGGAAGATGGTGTCAGATAATCTTGATGTAATAAACATCGCTATTCTATACTTATTTCATCTCTTAATCTTTCTCTCTTGGATAGTCATTGAGACACCCACACCACTCCTTGACAAGGAAGATGGTGTCAGATAATCTTGATGTAATAAACATCACTATTCTATACTTATTTCATCTCTTAATCTTTCTCTCTTGGATAGTCATTGAGACACCCACACCACTCCTTGAGAAGGAAGATGGTGTCAGATAATCTTGATGTAATAAACATCACTATTCTATACTTATTTCATCTCTTAATCTTTCTCTCTTGGATAGTCATTGAGACACCCACACCACTCCTTGAGAAGGAAGATGGTGTCAGATAATCTTGATGTAATAAACATCACTATTCTATACTTATTTCATCTCTTAATCTTTCTCTCTTGGATAGTCATTGAGACACCCACACCACTCCTTGAGAAGGAAGATGGTGTCAGATAATCTTGATGTAATAAACATCACTAATTCTATTCTTATTTCATCTCTTAATCTTTCTCATATGCTCTCTTGGGGAGTCACTGAAACACCAACACCACTTCTTGAATAGGATGGTGGTGACAGCTACACTCGATGTAATATATTATTATTCTATTCTCATTCCTCTTTTAGTCTTTCTCCTATTCTCTTGTGGGTAGTCAATTAAACACCCAACAACCAATCCGTATTTAAAAAGGTACTGTTACATAAACTATTCTATACTTATTTCATCTCTTAATCTTTCTCTCTTGGATAGTCATTGAGACACCCACACCACTCCTTGAGAAGGAAGATGGTGTCAGATAATCTTGATGTAATAAACATCGCTATTCTATACTTATTTCATCTCTTAATCTTTCTCTCTTGGATAGTCATTGAGACACCCACACCACTCCTTGAGAAGGAAGATGGTGTCAGATAATCTTGATGTAATAAACATCACTATTCTATACTTATTTCATTTCTTAATCTTTCTCTCTTGGATAGTCATTGAGACACCCACACCACTCCTTGAGAAGGAAGATGGTGTCAGATAATCTTGATGTAATAAACATCACTATTCTATACTTATTTCATCTCTTAATCTTTCTCTCTTGGATAGTCATTGAGACACCCACACCACTCCTTGAGAAGGAAGATGGTGTCAGATAATCTTGATGTAATAAACATCACTATTCTATACTTATTTCATCTCTTAATCTTTCTCTCTTGGATAGTCATTGAGACACCCACACCACTCCTTGAGAAGGAAGATGGTGTCAGATAATCTTGATGTAATAAACATCACTAATTCTATTCTTATTTCATCTCTTAATCTTTCTCATATGCTCTCTTGGGGAGTCACTGAAACACCAACACCACTTCTTGAATAGGATGGTGGTGACAGCTACACTCGATGTAATATATTATTATTCTATTCTCATTCCTCTTTTAGTCTTTCTCCTATTCTCTTGTGGGTAGTCAATTAAACACCCAACAACCAATCCGTATTTAAAAAGGTACTGTTACATAAACTTGATGTAATAAATGTCACTATTCTATTCTTTTCTCTTTCCTCTATTAATCTTTCTCATATGCTCTGTTGGGTAGTCAGTGAGAACCCACACCACTCCTTGATAAGGAAGATTATGTCAGATAAACTTGATGTAATAAACATAATTCTATTCTCTTTCCTCTTTAAATCTTTCTCTTATACTCTCTTGGGTTGTCAGTGAGACACCAAAACCACTCCTTGATAAGGAAGATTATGTCAGATAAATTTGATGTAATAAACATCACTGTTGTCTTTCTTTTTTTAATCTTTCTCATATGCTCTCTTATGTAGTCACTGAGACCCCCATACCACTCTTTGTTTCGGAAGATGGGGTTAGATATACTTGATGTACAGAACATCACTATTCTATTCTCTTTCCTCTATTAATCTTTCTCATATGTTCTGTTGGGTAGTCAGTGAGAACCCACACCACTCCTTGATAAGGAAGATGGTGTCAGATAAACTTGATTCAATAAACATCATTATTCTATTATCTTTCCTCTTTAAATCTTTCTCTTATACTCTCTTGGGTTGTCAGTGAGACACCGAAACCACTCCTTGATAAGGAAGATTATGTCAGATAAATTTGATGTAATAAACATCACTGTTGTCTTTCTTCTTTTAATCTTTCTCATATGCTCTCTTATGTAGTCACTGAGACCCCCATACCACTCTTTGTTTCGGAAGATGGGGTTAGATATAATTGATGTACAGAACATCACTATTCTATTCTCTTTCCTCTATTAATCTTTCTCATATGTTCTGTTGGGTAGTCAGTGAGAACCCACACCACTCCTTGATAAGGAAGATGGTGTCAGATAAACTTGATTCAATAAACATCATTATTCTATTCTCTTTCCTCTTTAAATCTTTCTCTTATACTCTCTTGGGTTGTCAGTGAGACACCGAAACCACTCCTTGATAAGGAAGATTATGTCAGATAAATTTGATGTAATAAACATCACTGTTGTCTTTCTTCTTTTAATCTTTCTCATATGCTCTCTTATGTAGTCACTGAGACCCCCATACCACTCTTTGTTTAGGAAGATGGGGTTAGATATACTTGATGTACAGAACATCACTATCCTATTCTCTTTCCTCTATTAATCTTTCTCATATGCTCTGTTGGGTAGTCAGTGAGAACCCACACCACTCCTTGATAAGGAAGATGGTGTCAGATAAATTTGATTTAATAAACTGTTGTCTTTCTTCTTTTAATCTTTCTCATATGCTCTCTTATGTAGTCACTGAGACCCCCATACCACTCTTTGTTTAGGAAGATGGGGTTAGATATACTTGATGTACAGAACATCACTATCCTATTCTCTTTCCTCTATTAATCTTTCTCATATGCTCTGTTGGGTAGTCAGTGAGAACCCACACCACTCCTTGATAAGGAAGATGGTGTCAGATAAATTTGATTGAATAAACATCACTATTCTATTCTCTTTCCTCTTTAAATCTTTCTCTTATACTCTCTTGGGGTTGTCAGTGAGACACCGAAACCACTCCTTGATAAGGAAGATTATGTCAGATAAATTTGATGTAATAAACATTACTGTTGTCTTTCTTCTTTTAATCTTTCTCACATGCTCTCTTGGGTAGTCATTGAGACACCTACACCACTCCTTGTTTGGGAAGATGGGGTCAGATATACTTGATGTGATAAACATCACTATTATATTCTCTTTTAATCTCTTCATATGCTCTCTTGGGTGGTCATTGAGACGGCCATACCACTCCTTGTTTAGGAAGATGGTGTCAGATAAACTTGATGTGATAAACATCACTATTCTATTCTCTTTGCTTTTTAAAATCTTTCTTATATGCTCTCCTGTGTAGTCACTGTGACACCCACCACCACTCCTATAATAGGAAGATCATGTCATCTAAACTTGATGTACCAAACATCACTATTCTATTCTCTTTCCTCTTTAAGTCTTTCTTATATACTCTCTTGGGGAGTCAGTGAGACACCCACACCACTCCTTGAATAGGAAGTTGGTGTCAGCTAACCTAGATATACTAAAACATCACTATTCTATTATTTTTCCTATTTAAATCTTTCTCTTATACTCCCTTGCAGGGTTCGACATTAACGATAGCCCGCTAGCCAATGGCTAGTAAAAATCACGGCGGACTAGCCAAAATCTGAAGTTTCTAGTCCGTGTGGCTAGCCAAAATATCACTCTAGTGTCGCACAAAGCGATGCTCATTGTCGACACATCCGACAATGATTCAAATTCAAACAATTAATAATCAGTGAAAGTTCTACATGTAAAGTGTAAATTTGTCAAATTTGTTTCATCTTAAAGTCTATAAAATCCGCGCAAGCATGCATTCGCTGTCGACTCACACCACTGATATTTCAACTTGCCAAGCTGTAGAAACGAGCACGTACGTGAGCTAGCTAGCTACAATTGTAGCACGAGAGAGGTACCTAGATGTAGCTATTGTGTGTGTTTGCACGTACATGTACATGTACGTACATGTGTCGGATGTGTTTACGACGAGAAAGGGCGCACTGGTATGTTTAGAGTACCTACATAAAGAGAGTAGCGACAACTCATGATTTGAACGCCATTTTGTTTCCTCTGCTATGCAACATTTCTATTCAATTCCGATGAGCACCTGCGTGTTCTCAATAGAAAGAATTCAAACGCCATTTTGTTTCCCGAAAAAGTCAGACGTCCATGTCGCTACTCTCTATATAAAGGTACTCTATTTACGTCCCCCCGCCCCCCTTTTTTTTTCTTTTTTTTTTATTGGACAAAATACGATATCGTGCATACTAGGGCTGCACGATATGGCGTAATGGGTTATTCGATTATCGTCAGCTGTCAATATGCCTATAACGTCACCACCCAAAACAGTACATTTCCAGTCACCTAAAATATAGCACATCTAGAAACGGTTACCCACCCAGTCGCTGCATCACGATTCAAAAATAAGTATCACATTGCATTAAATTGATTTGAAAATTCTGATTAATAGGAAAATTGAATTATATTTTTTCGAACGACGAGACTTTTTTCATCGCTCGAAAAATGTGGGGCGCAAGGAAAATTCAAACTTCGCGGTACAGACTCATGAATAATAAATACATTCGTCACCTAGATACGCAGGGCTGCTTGTTGAATATTCATGATTTGCCCTCTGCTGTCAAAAACATTATAATTTCTCATATTATTGGCTTTCCGTTCCGGAGTACGTCTTTATGTCGAAACTCCTCGAAAGTCATTATTTCTGGGAGTTGTTTTGGGTAACAATAGTATGATTTTCAAAAGCAAGGAATTGCTTTACATTAAATTTTTTTTAGGTGTATTTTTGTTGTTTTAATAAAGCTTTGTTTGATCCAATCTCGTTCAGTATATTTGTATCCCTGCACAAAAGCACAGCCTTTATTCGGGGAGCAAGGAAAATTCAAACTTCGCGGTACAGACTCATGAATAATAATACCATCGTCACCGAGCTACTCAGGACTGCTTGTTGAATATTCATGAGTTTGCTTTCTGCTGTCAAACACATTTCTCGTATTGGCTTTCCGTTCCGGAGTACGTCTTTATGTCGAAATTAACTCCTTGAAAGTCATTATTTCTGGGAGTTGTTTCGGGTAACAATAGTATAATTTTCAAAAGCAAATAATTGTTTTACGGTAATTTTGTTTTTTAGGGGTATTTTTGTTGTTTTAAAGCTTAGTTTGATCCAATCTCGTTCAGTATATTTGTACCTGTGCTTGCACGAAGCACAGCCTGTATTCGCCCCCTAGTCGTGCTAGTGGACTACATTGTACATCGTGACTTTGCTTGCGTCTTTTTCTTTGTCAAAATATTTTACTGATCCTTCACGATCTCTTTCATGTTTTTTTATGACATTTTATTCCCCTAACCATTCTAAAACCCGTTAGTTTTTAGTTGTTTTTTTTTTCTTTCTATCAAATCATAACAAAACTGGATGCATTATACATTGATATTTTGACTGAACTTAAACATTAATTATGAATTCTGTGTTTCATCTGTGAATGAAACCAAAATAATTTTGGTAGGATTTCTTCTTACTGAGTTATGATTTACCCAGTTGTGTAAATTCTGTGGGCAGATAAAAAAAGATATTATAAATAGACATCTGCCAGTGTGTAACTGTTACATGATCTCGTACTATAAAGTAAGAGATCATGTAACAGTTACACAGTTATATGTTAATATAGTGGCAGAGGCTGCAGTGCTACATGAAGATTCATCAATAAATGTCATGATGGCAGTTGAATTGTTGAATATCAGGGTAAATTCAAATGCCAGTCCGTTGACTTGGTATTAATTCGCTATGATTGAAGTGTGAAATGGTGTTGTGTAGTAAAATAACACTCGTGTATTCACCATTTTCCTGATCAAAGTGCAACATTACATAATCTGAACCGTCACTCAGGGGTAATAAGGTAACATTTCCTTTTATTTTACTCAAAGAATCAGTATAAAATTTGATTTACATTAAACGAGATAATTTACAAAACAATACAAGAAAGATATCAGTACAATATTCAAAATAAATTACTGAGAGGGCATCAATTCAGCCAAAAGGATAACCCTTATAGGATGTTTGTGCCATATTATTATTATTTTTTTTGGGGGGGGGGAGTCAGAGCAGCAGAGAAAAGAATGTTTATTGCCAACTGGATAGATTCCGTCTCAGTAAACAGTTTGTTATGCTTTTAAAAAAATGAGGCTGGCAAACTAGTCAATTTTCATTGTGGCTAGTCAAAATTCTGGCGGACTACCCAAAATTAGAGCTAACTAGTCCGTCTGGCTAGTTTAAAAAAAAGTTAAGGGCAAACCCTGCCTTGAGTTGTCAGTGAAACACCCACACCATTCCTTGATAAGGAATATGGTGTCAGATAAACTTTAAATTATTCTCATATATGCTCTCTTGTGTAGTCACCAAGACACCCAACACCACTCCTGTACAAGGAAGATAGGGTCATCTAAACTTGATGGACCAAAGATCACTATTATACTGTCTTTCCTCTTTAAATCTTTCTCTTATACTCCCTGGCGAGTCAGTGTGACATCGCACCATTCCTTGATAAGGAATATGGTGGCAGATAGACATGATGAAATAAACATCATTATTGTCTTTCCTTTTTTAATCTTTCTCATATGCTCTCTTGGGTAGTCACCAAGACACCCAACACCACTCCTGAAATAGGAAGATGGTGTCATCTAAACTTGATATACCATTGATCACTATTGTATTGTCTTTCCTCTTTAAATATTTCTCCTATGCTCGCTTGAGTAGTCAGTGAGACACCCAAACCACTCCTTGATAAGGAAGATGGTGTCACATAAGAATATGGTGTTAGATAAACTTGATGTAATAAACATCACTATTGTCTTTCCTCTTTAAATCTTTCTTATATACTCTCTTAGGGAGTCAGTGAGACACCCACACCACTCCTTGTTTAGGAAGATGGTGTTAGATATACTTGATATACATGTAATAAACATCACTATTCTATTTCTTTCCTCTTTAAATCATTCTCATATGTTTTCTTGTGTAGTCACTGAGACACCCAAGTGACCCAACACCACTCCTATAAAAGGAAGATGGTGTCATCTAAACTTAATGTACCAAAGATCACTATTGTATTGTCTTTCCTCTTTAAATATTTCTCCTATGCTCGCTTGAGTAGTCATTGAGACACCCAACACCACTCTTTATTTAGAAAAATGGTGTCAGATAAACTTGATGCAATAAACATCGCTATTGTCTTTCCTCTTTTAATCTTTTCATATGCGCTCTTGGGGAGTCATTGAGACACCCATAACACTCCTTGTTTAGGAAGATGGTGTTAGATACTTGATGTATATATGTAATAAACATCACTATTCTATTCTCTTATGCTCTCTTTAAATAATTCTCATATGCTCTCTTGTGTAGTCACCGAGACACCCAACACCACTCCTATCAGAGGAAAATGGTGTCAGATACACTTGATGTAATAAACATCACTATTGTCTTTCCTCTTTTAATCTTTTCATCTGCTCTCTTAGGTAGTCAGTGAGACACCAGCACCATTCCTTGATAAGGAATATGGTGTCAGATAATCTTTCCTCTTTAAATCTTTCTCATGTGGTGTCTTTTGTCGTTACTATGATGCCCACCAACCCTTGTGTAGTAGACAGCTGGTGTCATCTAAACTTGATTTACCAATGATCACTATTGTATTGTCTTTCCTCTTTAAATATTTCTCCTATGCTCGCTTGAGTAGTCAGTGAGACACCCTGACCCAAACCACTCCTATCATAGGAAGATGGTGTCACATAAACTTGATGCAATAAACAACACTATTGTCTTTCCTCTTTTAATCTTTTCATATGCTCTCTTGGGGAGTCATTGAGACACCCGCACCACTCCTTGTTTAAGAAGATGGTAGCAGTTAAACTAGATGTACAAACATCATTTTTCTATTCTCTTTTCTCTTTAAATCTTTCTCATATGGTGTCTTGTGTAGTCACTAAGACACCCACCAACACTTCTGTAATGGGAAGATGGTGTCATCTGAACTTGATTTACCAATGATCACTATTGTCTTTTCTCTTTAAATATTTCTCCTATGCTGGTGTGAGTAGTCATTGAAACCCCAACACCACTCTTTATTTAGAAAAATGGTGTCAGATAAACTTGATGTAATAAACATCACTATTACCTTTCCTCTTTTAATCTTTTCATATGCTCTCCTGTGTAGTCACCGAGACACCCAACACCACACCTATAATCGGAAGATGGTGTCATCTGAACTTGAGTTACCAATGATCACTATTGTATTGTCTTCTTTCCTCTTTAAATATTTCTCCTATGCTGGCTTGAGTAGTTAGTGAGACACCCAAAACCAGTCTTTATTTAGGAAAATGGTGTCAGCTAAACTTGATGTAATAAACATCATAATTCTCATTCCTCTTTATCTTTCTCTATTGATTTAACTGGTGACAATATGATACCCAAAATCAGTCTTTGTCCAAGAAGATGGTGTCAGCTGAACTAGATGTACCAAATATCAGTATTTTTAAATCTTTCTTATATACTCTCTTGGGGAGTCAGTGAGACACCCACCCCACTCCACCAACACTTCTGTAATAGGAAGATGGTGTCATCTGAACTTGATTTACCAATGATCACTATTGTCTTTTCTCTTTAAATATTTCTCCTATGCTGGTGTGAGTAGTCATTGAAACCCCAACACCACTCTTTATTTAGAAAAATGGTGTCAGATAAACTTGATGTAATAAACATCACTATTACCTTTCCTCTTTTAATCTTTTCATATGCTCTCCTGTGTAGTCACCGAGACACCCAACACCACACCTATAATCGGAAGATGGTGTCATCTGAACTTGAGTTACCAATGATCACTATTGTATTGTCTTCTTTCCTCTTTAAATATTTCTCCTATGCTGGCTTGAGTAGTTAGTGAGACACCCAAAACCAGTCTTTATTTAGGAAAATGGTGTCAGCTAAACTTGATGTAATAAACATCATAATTCTCATTCCTCTTTATCTTTCTCTATTGATTTAACTGGTGACAATATGATACCCAAAATCAGTCTTTGTCCAAGAAGATGGTGTCAGCTGAACTAGATGTACCAAATATCAGTATTTTTAAATCTTTCTTATATACTCTCTTGGGGAGTCAGTGAGACACCCACCCCACTCCTTGAAAAGGAAGATGGTGTCACCTAAACTAGATATACCAAACATGACTTTTCTATTCTCTTTCCTCTTTAAATCTTTCTCATATGGTGTCTTGTGTAGTCACTGAGACACCCACCAACACTTCTGTAATAGGAAGATGGTGTCATCTGAACTTGATTTACCAATGATCACTATTGTCTTTTCTCTTTAAATATTTCTCCTATGCTGGTGTGAGTAGTCAGTGAGACACCCAACACCACTCTTTATACAGGAAAATGGTTAATATTGTCTTTCCTCTTTTAACCTTTCTCATATGAATGCTCTCTTGGGTAGTCACTGAGACACCCACACCATTCCCTGATAAGGAATACGGTGTCAGATAATCTTGATATTATAAACATCAATATTGTCTTTCCACTTTAAATCTTTCTCATATGGTGTCTTGTGTAGTTACTAAGACACCCAACACCATTCCTATGATAGAAAGATGGTGTCATCTAAACTTGATGTACCAAAGATCACTATTGTATTGTCTTTCCTCTTTAAATATTTCTCCTATGCTCGCTTGAGTAGTCATTGAGACACCCAACACCACTCTTTATTTAGAAAAATGGTGTCAGATAAACTTGATGTAATAAACATCACTTTTATCTTTCCTCTTTTAATCTTTCTCACATGCTCTCTTGAGTAGTCACTGAGACACCCAACACCACTCCTTGTTTAAGAAGATGGTGTCAGACTCACTTGATGTAATAAACATCACTATTATCTTTCCTCTTTTAATCTTTCTAATATGCTCTCCTGTGTAGTCACCGAGACACCCAACACCACACCTATAATAGGAAGATGGTGTCATCTGAACTTGAGTTACCAATGATCACTATTGTATTGTCTTCTTTACTCTTTAAATATTTCTCCTATACTCTCTTGGGTAGTTAGTGAGATACCTGATACCACTCCTTATTTAGGAAAATGGTGTCAGATGAACTTCATGTAATAAACATCATAATTCTCATTTCTCTTTATTTTTCTCTTTTGATTTGACCGGTGACAATACGACACCCAACACCTCCCTTTGTTTAAGAAGATGGTGTCATCTAAACTTGATGTAATGAACATCATTATTGTCTTTCCACTTTTAATCTTTCTCATATGCTCAGTTGGGTAGTCATTGAGACACCCACACCACTCCTTTTTAGGAAGGTGGTGTTAGATCAACTTCATGTAATAAACATTATTCCATCATCTTTCCTCTTTAAATCTTTCTCATATGCTCTCTTGGGTAGTCACTGAGACACCCACACCACTCCTTGTTTATTAAGGTGGTGTTAGCTAAACTTGATGTAATAAACATCATATAATAAACACCAACACCTCTCCTTGTATAGGAAGATGGTATCAGATGAACTAGATGTACTAAACAACATTATTGTTTTGTCTTTCCTCTTTCAACTTTTCTTATATGCCCTCTTGGGTAGTCACTGAGGCACCCACACAACTCCTTGCTTAGGAAGATGATGTCAAATAAACTAGATTGTACCAAAGATCACTGAGACACCCACACCTCTCCTTGATAAGGAAGATGGTGTCAGATTAAATAGATGTAATAAACATCACTATTCTATTCTTTCTCCTCTTTAAATCTTTCTCATATGCTCTCTTGGGGAGTCACTGAAACACCCACCACCACTCCTGTAATAGGAAGATGGTGTCATCTGAACTTGATGTACCAAAGATCACTATTGTATTGCCTTTCCTCTTTAAATATTTCTCCAGTGCTCGCTTGAGTAGTCAGTGAGACACCGACACCACTCCTTATTTAGGAAAATGGTGTCAGATAAACTTGATGTAAAAAAAAATCATAATTCTCATTTCTCTATATTTTCTTGTTTGATTTGACCAGTTACAATATGACACCCAATACTATTTGTATAAAAAGAGGGTGTCATATAAACTTGATGTAATACACATCACTATTGTATTATTTTTCCTCTTTAAATCTTTCTCATATATGCTCTCTTGTGTAGTCACTGAGACACCCACACCACTCCTGTAATAGGAAAATGGTGTCATGTAAACTTTATTTATTTTTTATTTATTTATTGGTATATGTTGATTGACCAGCAGCAATGCTGAAGGGGTCAATTTACAATCAGATATGCATGTACATATATACAATAGAATCGCATCAAATATATTATATTATATATGTACCAAAGATCACTATTGTATTGTCTTTCCTCTTTAAATATTTCTCCTATGCTGGCTTGAGTACTTAGTGGGATACCTGATACCACTCCTTATTTAGGGAAATGGTGTCAGATAAATTTGATGTAATAAACATAACTTTCATTCCTCTCTATCTTTCTCTATTGATTTATATGGTGACAATATGATACCCCACACCACTCCTGTAATAGGAAGATACATGTAGTGTCAGCTAAACTAGATTGTACCAAAGATCACTATTATATTGTCTTTCCTCTTTAAATATTTCTCCTATACTCGCTTGAGTAGTTAGTGAGATACCTGATACCACTCCTTATTTAGGAAAATGGTGTCAGATGAACTTGATGTAATAAACATCATAATTCTCATTTCTCTTTATTTTTCTCTTTTGATTTGAGCGGTGACAATACGACACCCAACACCTCCCTTTGTTTAAGAAGATGGTGTCATCTAAACTTGATGTAATAAACATCATTATTGTCTTTCCACTTTTAATCTTTCTCATATGCTCAGTTGGGTAGTCATTGAGACACCCAAACCACTCCTTATTTAGGAAGGTGGTGTTAGATCAATTTCATGTAATAAACATTATTCCATCATCTTTCCTCTTTAAATCTTTCTCATATGCTCTCTTGGGTAGTCACTGAGACACCCACACCACTCCTTGTTTATTAAGGTGGTGTTAGCTAAACTTGATGTAATAAACATCATATAATAAACACCAACACCTCTCCTTGTATAGGAACATCATTATTGTTTTGTCTTTCCTCTTTCAACTTTTCTTATATGCCCTCTTGGGTAGTCACTGAGGCACCCACACAACTCCTTGCTTAGGAAGATGATGTCAAATAAACTAGATTGTACCAAATATCACTATTATATTGTCTTTCCTCTTTAAATATATCTCCTATGCTTGCGTGAGTAGTCAGTGAGACACCCAAACCACTCCTTATTTAGGAAAATGGTGTCAGATGAACTTGATGTAAGAAACTGTTGTAATAAACATCATAACTTTCATTCCTTTTTATCTGTCTCTATTGATTTAACCGGTGACAATATGATACCCAACACCACACTTTGTTTCAGAAGATGGTGTCAGATAAACTTGATGTAATAAATATGACTATTCTGTTGTCTTTCCTCTTTTAACCTTTCTCATATGCTCTCTTGGGTAGTCACTGAGACACCCACACCACTCTTTAATTAGGAAAGTGGTGTTAGCTAAACTTGATGTACATGTAATAAAAATCATAATAAACACCCACACCACTCCTTGTATAGGAAGGGGGTGTTAGATAAACTACATGTGTTACATCATTATTCTGTTGTCTTTCATCTTTTAATCTTTTCATATGCTCTCTTGTGGAGTCACTGAGACACCCATACCGATTCTTTGTTTTGGAAGGTGTGGCAGCTAAACTTGATGTAATAAACATCATAACTCCCATTCCTCTTTATCTTTCTCTATTGATTTAACTGGTGACAATATGATACCCAACACCACTCTTTGTTTCAGAAGATGGTGTCAGATAAACTTGATGTATAAACATCACTATTTTGTTGTCTTTCCTCATTTAATCTTTTCATATGCTCTTTTGGGTAGTCACTGAAACACCCTCATCACTTCTTGTTTCAGAAGATGGTGTCAGATAAACTTGATGTAATTAACATCAGTATTCTGTTGTTTTTCCTCTTTTAACCTTTCTCATATTTTTTTTTTTTTTTTTTTTTTTAATAACACACATGCACACACTGGTATCAATATGCCTACAGCACTTCATTTATTTGATGTACGATAAAACAGCAATGTAGATAAAATGCCTTGCTCAAGGGCATAAGTGTCAGGCCGGGGATCGAACGCCCGATCCTCGCATCTCCAGTCAAGCGCCTTTAACCACTATTACATCAAGCTAAACTTGATGTAATAAAGATCATTATTATCTATTCTTTTTTTCTTTAAATCTTTCTAATATGTTCTCTTGGGGAGTCACTGAGACACCCACACCACTACTGTAATAGGAAGATAGTGTCATCTAAACTTTGTGTGCCAAAGATCACTATTGTAGTGTCTTTCCTATTTAAATATTTCTCCTATGCTTGCTTGAGTAGTCAGTGAGATACCCTACACCACTCATTATTTGGAAAATGGTGTCAGATAAACATGATGAAATAAACATCATAATTCTCATTTCTCTTTATCTTTCTCTTTTACAGTTACAAAACGACACCCAGCACCACTCTTTGTTTTAAAAATGGTGTCAGATAAACTTGATGTAATACACATCACTATTGTCTTTCCTCTTTTAATCTTTCTCATATGCTCAGTAGGGTAGTCAGTGAGACACCAACAGCACTCCTTGATTAGGAAGGTTGTGGCAGCTAAACTTGATGTTATAAACATCACTATTCTATTCTTTTTCCTCTTTAAATCTTTTTCATATGCTCTCTTGGGGAGTCAGTGAGACACACACCACTTCTTGCATAGAAAGATTGTGTTATCTAAACAAGATATAATAAACGTCACTATTCTATTCTTTTTCCTCTTTAAATCTTTCTCATATGCTCTCTTGGGTAGTCAGTGAGACACCCACACCACTTCTTGTATAGAAAGATAGTGTCATCTAAACTTGGTGTAATAAACATCATTATTCTACGGTCTTTCCTCGTTTAATCTTTCTCATATGCTCTCTTGGGTAGTCACTGAGACACCACATCGCTCCTTGATAAAGAAGATGGTGTCATCTGAACTTGATGTAATAAACATCACTATTCTATACTTTTTCCTATTTAAATCTTTTTCATATGCTCTCTTGGGTAGTCACTGAGACACCACATCGCTCTTTGATAAGGAAGATGGTGTCATCTAAACTTGATGTACCAAAGATCACTATTGTATTTTCTTTCCTCTTTAAATATATACCTATGCTCGCTTGTTAGTGAGACACCCGGCACCACTCCTTATTTAGGAAAATGGTGTAAGATAAACTTGATGTAATAACCATCATAGTTTTCATTCCTCTTTATCTATATCTTTTGATTTGACCGGTGACAATACGACACCCAGCACCACTCTTTGTTTAAGAAGATGGTGTCAGATAAACTTGATGTAATACACATATGTCTTTCCACTTTAAATCTTTCTCATATGCTCAGTTGGGTAGTCACTGAGACACCCACACCACTCCTTGTTTTATGAAGGTTGTGCTAGATATGTAATAATAATAATAATAATAATAATAATAGCTATTTCTTATATAGCGCCTTACCAGCTACAATTTAACCCACCAAATCACTTACAGCAGATATACAAGGGGTACTGAATATCATTCTATTGTCTTTCCTCTTTCTATCTTTCTAATATATGCTCTCTTTGGTGGTCACTGAGACACCAATACCACTCCTTATTTAGGAACGTGGTGTCAGCTAAACTTGATATAATAAATATCAATATTCTATTGTCTTTCCACTTTTAATCTTTCTCATATGCTCTTTTGGGTAGTCACTGAGACACCCACACCTCTCCTTGATAAGGAAGATGGTGTCAGATTAAATAGATGTAATAAACATCACTATTCTATTCTTCCTCCTCTTTAAATCTTTCTCATATGCTCTCTTGGGGAGTCACTGAAACACCCACCACCACTCCTGTAATAGGAAGATGGTGTCATCTGAACTTGATGTACCAAAGATCACTATTGTATTGCCTTTCCTCTTTAAATATTTCTCCAGTGCTCGCTTGAGTAGTCAGTGAGACACCCAACACCACTCCTTATTTAGGAAAATGGTGTCAGATAAACTTGATGTAGTAAACATCATAATTCTCATTCCTCTTTATCTTTCTCTTTTGATTTGACCAGTGACAATAAGACACCCAGCACCACTCTTTGTTTAAGAAGATGGTGTCAGATAAACTTGATGTAATACACATCACTATTGTCTTTCCTCTTTAAATCTTTCTCATTTGTTCAGTTGGGTAGTCACTGAGACACCCTCACCACTCTTTGTTTAGGAAGGTGGTGTTAAATAAACTACATGTAATAAACATCATTATTCTATTGTCTGTCCTCTTTGAATCTTTCTCATATGCTCTCTTGGGTAGGCACTGAGACACCCACACCACTCCTTGTTTAGGAAGATTGTGTAAGATAAACTAGATGTAATAAGTATCATTATTCTATTTTCTCTCCTCTTAACCTTTCTCTTGTGTCCATGAGACACCCACACCACTTCTTGATTATGAAGATTGTGTCAGCTGAACTAGATATAATAAACATTACTTCATGTATTCTCTTTTCTCTTTTTTCTCCCCCATTTTGATTTTATGCGTGGAGTCAGTATGACACCTGCATAACTCCTTATTTAGGAAGATAAGTATCAGACAAATGAGATGTACTCTATGAGGACCTATTTGGGGATGATGTATATTATAGTTACCAATGATGTCTGACCAACTCTTACTGTGCCAAGGGGTTTAGCTATCTTTAAGATTTTACCAATATGTGACCAATGCTTACTTTTCAAATGTCTACACTTCATTAACCATCTATTATTTCACAAAATATTGTGTACGAAACTTGTAGGAAATGTATTACCATTTCTTATGATACCAAACATTATTACCTTACCCAGCTTTATGCATAAGAATTATTGAAAATTACGTTTGAGGTTCTTTTTTGTCCATTATTTTGGGGTTTCTCATTTGTTATATTGTTTAATGTTGAAATAAGGTAATATCTTTTTGAAAATCTGCAATTTTCTCTGAAAATTTCTTTGGTAGCATACATGTATGCTTATAATCATATATTTAAAGGGGAATTAACCTCAAAATATATTTATGTGCTTATAGTCAAAGATGTAATCCCTTCCTTCTTGATGTCCTACGTAGTTTTGCATTAAAAATATACGAGATGGGTATAAATCAAGATTTTCTCAGCAAAATGTATTGTCTGCTAGCAAATACCTGGGGGGCTGCCATTTTCTTGAGTATACATAAAGATATTTTTAATCCGAATGCAAAAATTGTCTTTCTTCCTGATACAAAATCCAATTTGAGATTTAAAATATTTAACAGATATATACATATATTCTAAAAACAAAAATGTGTTTTATATTTCTTTGAAAATTACTATTTTACTAAATAGAAATCCATCTTCTTGATACTATGACGTATGCGACGGAGCAAATTAATTCAAATTTATGGATGATAACTTTCCCGAGCGTCAGTAATGACAAACTATGCATTCACCTGCTTTGAGATAATGGACTTCAATGGTCAGAATGCGCGTTGTATAAATTATGTTCTGCTCTGCCAGGCAAGCCCAAGAAATCGATTTTTATTTAGCAAAACCAGAGAATTTAAAAAGAAGTCTATAAATATCAAATTTTAGAATATGTGTTTACACCTGTTATGTATTTTCCATCATGTATGGGGATTTTTTTTGTAATGAAGAGAAGCAATTTAGCTCTAGGATTAAAAATATCTTCCTGACCGGAACGGTTTCCAGTGGTTCATGTACAACTCCATATCATCAAGAAAATGGCAGCCCCCATGTAAAGTGTTAGCAGATGATACAGTGCTAGAATGTCTTGATTTAAACCCTTTTCTGATATTTTATTTCTAAAGAGATACAGGCCAATGATTGAAAATATATTATACTTTTGAACTTAAGGTACATTTATATTCTGGAGTTAATTCTCCTTTAAAATGCTTGATTTATGCTCAAAATTTTGATATACATTGACCACCATATACCTTTCCTGCGGTCGAGCAATTGGTGAATGAAAATGATAAGTTTATCTGTCACAGTGACATCGGCACTGAAAGAGTTAATCTATAAGAATGATGTTAAGCTGTACATCTGTCTGTGTGCATCATAGACATGCAGCAGGGGTGGAAGAAGTCAAATCTAAATGTTGCATGTTTGTAGAGCATGTTTGTACTTTAATTACATGTACTCTTCATAGTGTTCGAGGCCACAAAGGCGATGCATGCCCATGAATCCACTCTGGATATTCTGGAAGCACTACATCTGTTGGAAGGTAACTGAAGGACCCTTTATTCCAAGAGGGCAGAAGAGTTTGACTGGGTAAAACTCTTCCTTTCGAGGATGAAGATTCATATTCATTGAACTTCAGACACCTCATGCAAGAGCACATAAAAGAAAAGCAGAGGCGAGATCAAATGAAACAAGGCTGTGGCTGTTTGAATAATTTTTATTTTCCAATTGTTACCCATTTTTTCTTCTCTTTCCTTGTCTTTCTCACATCTGTCTTACATTTGTTCATCTTTTGTCTTACTCCCCATTTCTTTCTTTCTATTTTATTGTCTATACATGTATATATTTTTTTTATTCTATATCTCTTACCTCTCTCTCCATCTCTCTATCTCTCTTTCCTTTTCTATTCTCCCTCTCCCCCTTTTCTTCTCTATACATGTATGTCTATTTTTCTCTATTTCCTTGTGTATATATTTTGGTGTGTGTGTGTCTGTCTGTCTCTCTCTCTCTCTCTCTTTCACTGTCTCTTCATCTTTCTCTCGCCCTCTGTACTTCCTTTTCCAGTCTCTCTCCCCCACTCTCATTCTCTCTTCATTCTCTCTTACTTTTCCCTCCTCCATCCAAACTTCCCTCTCTCCCTTTTTTTCCCATCCATTGAATCAATTTTAATTCCTCTAGTTAATGAGATACATGGAAGGCAAGCTCAGTGCACACAAAGCTGGATCCGCTGCCATGACAACCAAACTCAAGGATCGCATCACAAGAGAGGTCGAACTCTTCGCATCTCTTCCTTTGCATCTTCTCCAGATGACTGCCCTTGATAGGTAAACCCAGGAATTCCAACATGCCTCTAGAAATGATACATATTGACCCTTCTACATAGAAGCTAAATTTTTTTTTTCTTTTGTTGTTGTTTTTTTCTTCAGTTGACAAACCAGCATAAGCTGTATTTCATTTCTTTGTTGCTTTGACTGTCCTCATGTTCATAATTTCAAAACTACCAGTGCCACCACTGACAGTCCTTTTATCAAAATTTATGTCTTCCTTTCTTGAGCAGGATATTTTTGTTTGGTAAGTTCACAGAAATCCGAACATATGGTGATTTAGATTATCCTTTTGAATTACCGTCAACATCAGTTTCTTGAACATACTTGTACCTGTAGTGAATAGTCCAGAAGTTAAGAAAATGGACTTCTTTATCTATAAACAATAGTATAAAAGCAGTGTTGTTTTATTTTCTTTTGTTTTTTAATGCTTTTATGGCATTCTGTTGATGGTATGAAAGCAGTTAGTCTCAAAACCAAAGATTTTATTTTCATTAGATTCACAGAGATTGCTCAGTAAATTCCTACTGCCTTTGACTGCATCAATGTTGATTTTGAATCAATATTCTCTTTCATGAATGAAATGTTATGTAATGATAGATAAGGATAAGAATCTCAATCAAGTTGTCTTTTAGAAAGTGTTCTGACGTTCAACCTTCCTTCTATTGCTCTCATAACAGTGGTGATGATTTGCCTGTGTGTCATCTGTCAATCAATCGCTTGGCTAACCAATCACCATCTGCAGGAGGCGGAGTCCTACAGGAGATCATTAGAGCCTTGGATTATCCTATGTATAAGGTGAGTAATGTGGTAGACACATGTTTTCCATGCACTCATATTATATTGTGGTGGGTTGTCATTTTAATTGAATAGACTAAAGTACATTGTAATAGTACATGTACATGTATTCACAGAAGGCTCTTTGCTCATACTGCTTCTCCAAAACACCTTCTAAATGCTCGACAGGCCCTTTAGAAACACCCTGTGACGAGGTGTAAAAATATTTTGGGTGACCATAATACTTGTTGAGAAATGTAATTGTTTTCTGAATTCAAGTAAACTATTTTATTTATTCTAAAGTGGAACTGTTCCCATTCTATTGCAACAAGTAAATGACATAAAACAATGAATGATTATTGTTTTATTCTGACTATCACCATCTCTTTCACTTACAGGCACCTGAATGTCTCTTCTCCTATCTGTCTGAGCTGAAAGTGGAGATGGCCGACATAGAGGGCATCCTTGATTCCCATAAGGTCCTCGGTTACTACGGCAGCAGTAAAGAAACCGGTCGTGACATCATCAAGCATATCCAAGGTGAGAATTGATCGAACAGAGAAATGAAATTAAAGAAATCAAGTTTGTTTCTTGTTTCCTCTGTTTTGATTATGTTCCGTGATTGCATTTTGCTCTGATTAAATCAGGCTTCCTAATTGAATTGTGCTGTGTATTTGGTGCTGTAAATTCTACTTTCCCTCGCTTTCATGTTTGCACACGCAGACTTTATATTTCAGCAATATGTTGTGTCTTGACTCGAGACTCTTGAGCAAAACCGTGCTATTGCATCAAATTTCAGGAACAGTATGGGGGCTTCATTTGATGTTTGTAAAATGTATTCTGCAGCATGTAGATGTCTAGTGGCTAGTGCACACCCTGCCTTTCATTTTCCAATCAACAAAGGTTTATGTCTGCACGACATTCTCTCTTCCTTCTTCTCTGCCCCTCTCCCTTCCTTTTTTAACCCATCATTAAAATTTAGTTGGGTTTTTTTGTTTCTCTGTGGAAAACTTTGTAAAGAGGTGGAGTCCCACAATTAAGAACAGGCAACATTCCTACCTGTCTTAAAGGAGGGATTCTCTGTAGTTATACCCAGCCATAAGCGGCAAATTTGAAGGTAGCAGTCACACTATTGCGTATCTAGCTCGTTGCGTATGTAGCTCGTTCTTTGTTCATTTGCTGCTCGCTAGCCAAGAGGTGCGTATGATCGTATATACCTGCGCTAAGCCACACGCTGTCGCTCACTGTTGCTCGCATTCACTCGTATCCGCTCAAAGGCGATTTGACTTGCGATTACTTGCAATAGTTTGGAAAATTTTAAAACTAGCAAGCGACTAACACAGGCCTATGTGCTAGCCTGCGTATTGAGTACGTAGTGAGCACGTTTCATTGCGCTTTATTGGGTATGACTGCCTATGTCTGCCTTCGGGCAATACGCAACCAAATTTGCAAAGGTGTGACCCCCTCTTCATCCCTGTCTCTTTCCAGCTCTCAGTGCTTCTCCCTCTATCTATTGCTCTTCCTCCCTATCTCACCCACAATCTTTATCTCTATCTCTACTTCAATTCGACAGTTGCCAAATGCTTGATATTATTTATCTGCAGGTCTATGTAGAGGTAGAATCCCAGCTGTCTTTAATCTGCCTTTCCCCACTTCTCCTGCCATCTCTTTCTCTCCCACTGTATGTCTCTCTTTTTTCCTGTCTATTTCTGCTCTCTATGCCCCTCTCTCTCTCACTCTCTCTCTATCCCCTTCTCTCTCTCTCTCTCTCTATCCCCCCTCTTTCTATCTTCCTCCCCCTCTCGCCCTCTATCTCTATCTCTACTTCAAGTCAACAATGAGCCATTTCGTAATTACAATTTGCGCAATTTGTTACCATGTACAATTGAACCTTTATACACTTTCATAGTGTACCCACCATGATACGCGCACCAGTATAATTTTACATGTTAAACGAGTAGAGCATCCACCGAAAAGAAATGCACGTGCGCGTACATGACGGTAATTTCAGGGTTATTTGTACCATGTACTAATTGTGAACTGGCTTATCACTACCAAATATCATTTCTTATCTGCAGGTCTTTGTAAAGATGTAGAGTCCCACGATGAAGAGCAGACCAGAAGACTCCTCCCTGTCTTACAGAAGAGATTAGCAGAGGCTTCCAGTGCCATGAGCCATTGCATGAAATCCAGAGATCATGTCACTGCTTGGTGAGTGAAATGATGAGTGGAAACTCACTATAACCAGGACCTTCGGACCATGAAAATTACTTTGTGATATCGAGAATCTCCTTACATCAGGGTAAAAAAACCCAAAAGAACATAAAGACCTCGCACCAGCTAAATTACATGTACCTTGTTATATCAGGAATCTTGTTATACCAGAGCTCTTTATAACGAGTTTCCTCTGTAATGATAATGATGGTGTTGATCATGACGATTATAATATGAATGATAGTAGTAATGGTAATACATGTAATAATATTAATACAGTCAAACCTGCTTTAGTGATCACCTGTGTAGAACGACCACCTGTATAGAAAGACCATCTGTATAGAAAGACCACAATTTTCATTTCCCTTGAAAAATGTTTCTCATTGCAATGTGTATTAAAGAAACCTGTACATAAAGACCACCTGCTTATGAAGACCGCTTTTCTTGTCTCCCTTGAGCGGTCTTTATATACAAGTTTCACTGTAATAATAATAATAATTGTGATGATGATGATGATGATGATGATGATGATGATGATGATGAGAAGAATAATGATGAATGTAATAATGATAATGAAGTGGATCCATGGGTAATGCCAAAACAACCACTTTGGGGCATAGCATGTGCAATGTTTAATTGCATTGACAATACTACCCAGTATTTGTTGAAACAGTTGTTGGGTCATATTTGCACTCAGGCCTGCATGAAACCTTTTGATTAAGTCTTAAATTGATAGAACAACTACATGTAAATATTAGGCTTTCCTCTGTAGATATTGAACATACTATCCATCTAAAGATAAATGAATAAATCACCTACTGAGAGTTAGGAGGGCTTCAACTCATCTACTTTTACATGGGGTTAACCTATAGCAATTCATAGTTTTCTTTAGGTCTAAATTAATCAGCTTTCCCTCCTCAAATTGGCAACAATTATTCTACTTTCACTCCTATATAGTTTGAAAAAAATAAAAACCTGTATTAAATGAACCAATACGAATGCAAATTGCAAAATTTAACAGAAAATTGCCAATTTGCATGCGAAAAAAGTGATTATATATTTTACACTGCGTTGCCAATTTATAGATTTTAATTGATTAGTTACATTTAAATAAATCGCTCTTATTCGAGAACAGCACAATGTACAGCAATGAAAATGGACTCAAAATTTTCAGTGAATTTTTCTCTGTCTACTCATGTATAATGTGTAATTCGTAGCATTCTTGATCAAAATATACTGCAAAAGTGTCACTAAAAGGAGACACTGTAATGCTATGGGTTAACAATCTTCTGGCTCTCAGAAAATGAAACTTACAAATCAATAATGTAGTGTTAAATCAACACAAGCGCATCACACAGCTTTAGCAAACAAACTCGAATCCCAGTAGATGAGCTGTGTGTAGTGCTATGAGAGACAAGATAATATCACTTAGGGTGCATTTATACTTTCTTTGCGAAGGCAGAATGAGTGTTTTGAAACACTCATCTGAAACGCATTTTCAAGGGGTACTGTTTATACTTCTTTTCTCCAGGCGAATTCGGGCTCTGCAGCTGGTTTCGCAAACCTCACAAACCTTACAACTGTTTGTGCGTTTATGCTTCCCCCCAAACCGAGTTTTTGGAGAAATGCCGATTCAAAACGCACCTTTTTGTGAGTTTTACATCAGGGATTATATAAAAATGACTGTGGATGCAACCGTGTTTTGAACTAAACATGCAACAAAAGGCTCATTCTGGCCTGAAAATGGAGTATAAACGCACCCTTAGACCAATCAATATTGTTATTGACATTATTTTGCAGGCAGTAAAATGCTATTTGTTAATTTCCCTAGAAGCATGATCCTTTACCGTTCTCGTCACTTAAAGAATCATAGGAAAGATTTTTAGGAGATTATGATAGCCCAAATTGTATTCCAGTATCTACAACAATGTACTTTAGGACCTAATAATAGCTTCCTTTTTTTCTTGAAAATATAACCAGCTCATGAACTGTTTGATACCATGAATATCGTGAAAAAAACAACAACTATGATTTAAAACTTTTGTAATTAAAATTCGTTCATGTAACATATTTGAAAATTTCATGGCAACATACTTCCGGTGGTGCACAATAACTCTGTTCCAATCAAATTGTTCTCTTTCTCTTGAATTGAAGGTGGGACCAGCCAGCACAGCTTCTGACACCTTGGGTCAAGGTCGAAGGTCAAACCATGCAGCAGTGGCTGGACAAGTGGACAATGATAGCTACTCAGATCAGACAGCTTGACAAGTAAAATACCCCTAGAAATATTTATCCTTTTATTTGCCACAAGTACCGATTGGCACAGTTGTCCGCTTGCCATGGTTGCCAATCGTCACAAAAGAATATGCACCAATTAACGTAGGTATCGCTTTGTGCCACACAGAAGCTTGGGAAAATAAGCCATTTCCCATCTTGATTAGCTTCATGACAACCCTTTTTACATGTGAATAGATTAGTCTCATACTGGAAATGTTTTGAATACCGGTAGTATTGACACCTTTTGTAAAACTACCCTATGGGAAATGCAGTGTGGCACAGGGAGATAATATGAGGGGCATGTGAAGAGATGAAGGTGGTGCTTAGTACTGAGCCCTGTCAGTAACAAGTTACAATAATTGTAAGCTACTGAGATTGTTGCATTTGATTGATTTATTGGTCCGCTAATTGCATTGCCATAGAAACCGAGTCTTAGTAATTCTATATGCTTAATGATATAGGAAAAATTATGTATTTTGAGGTTTTGGAATAGGAAATAATGACCAAATATTGCATAAATAATCCCCCCCCCCCCAATCAAACGTTATATGGATACATTGGAATACATCTACAGGTGTACATGCTGTATCAGAAATTTGGTCTAAATTTGTGAACTCTTTCTGGGCATTTAAAGTATGTGAACATTTTTGACCTCTTGAATACAAAACCTGGGTCCTGTTTCATAAAACTTGTAATCAATAACGAGTTACGATAATTGTTATAAGCTACTGAAATCCTTGTATCTGATTGGCTGCAAGTAAATTTGTCATAGATATGGGGCAGTTGTTATTGATAACAAATTTTATGAAACAGGTCCCAGAAAAAACTTGAACTATAGTCTACCAAATCTTATCCAGTGGGTTAACCCTTTCATGACAGAATTTTTAAGGGCTAAATTGATCTCATTTTGTACTTTCAATTGGCAACAATAATATTTTTCTTTTCATGTTACATGGTTCTAATAAAATGTAATGTCTTTGAAAACAATGTGCTTGGTTAGAAACTATGTCGAAAAGTTGAAAAAGTTGCCAATTTCAATTATAAAGCAATGATTTTGAACCTCTCAATGTGTTGCCAATTTAAGGATTTTAAAGCTTATTCTCTTTTTTAAAATTCCTGGCATCAAACACAACATGGTTATGCAACAAAAATGGACTTAGTGTGTGCAGAAATTAGTGTGTGCTCTTTCTACTCATGCATCTGGTATTATTTTCTCTGAATCAAAAGTGATTGAGCCAAACCAAAAAATGTGGAGTGATGTCGTGAAAGGGTTAA
This sequence comes from Heliocidaris tuberculata, assembly GCA_025618425.1. Classification (NCBI taxonomy): domain Eukaryota; kingdom Metazoa; phylum Echinodermata; class Echinoidea; order Camarodonta; family Echinometridae; genus Heliocidaris; species Heliocidaris tuberculata. The sequence continues at coordinate 35,751,703 of CM046833.1, forward strand.
CAATAGTCAGTATCATGTGATATTGCTGAAGGGATAGTCTTCCAGATGGGAATAAAAAACAACGAGAATTTTCACAAATTATTTTCCATCTTTACCTGAACTCAAAAATGAGATTCTACCAGGAGGATGTTCAGTCTCACCAACACATTTACATACTTTAGCAACAATTTATCATATTGTTCAATATGAATGAAGATTAACAATTGTATACAAGCAAAACTGAACACAAATATAATATTATATTTCTCATGCATGTATAATATACAGGAAATATACAAAGATTATGCTTTTACATGTATTTGCTAGTTTTAGAGCTGAGTGGACTTTCCTTTTCAAGTATCAAGTCAGTGCGTTTTTAACGTCTGTAATTTGTTTGAAAATTCATGAAAAATCATGGCAGTTAGGCAGTTAGAAAAGATTTTTAAAAATCTTAATTGCAATATACAGCATTCAAAACTGGTTTGGTATTAATGAAATATTAAACTGATATAGAAAAATAAGTATAGGAAATGGTTTTCTTTCAGATTGCATACTCAAATTTAGAACAATACATTAGTCAAAGACAAAGGCATACTTCTATATTAAAGGCTGTAAATAGAATTATATAAATATTAAAATAAATACTCTTCTGTGCGAGTAGACAAGTCTTTTTCCTGACTTTCCTAGAAATATTGATTGTTGCATGATGTGCCTTGTATGACACTGATATATATCTAGTTATTAAAAAAAAATAGAGAGAGAGAGAGAGAGAGAGATTCCAATGAAATTTACTCTGAATATTTCATTTTATTTTGATGCTGGGGTTTTTTTTTCCAGCTTTATTTTGTTTTATTTTATTTTGTAATTTTGTTGTTGTTTTGTTGTTTGTTTTTTACCAACGTCATGGGATAACAAGTAATAATGTTGGGAAAATCCCTGAAACAAGGCCCGAAAAGTTGACATCTTACTTTGTCTTTTGTTCTCTTGTAGATAACATGTGTATGCATAAATGATTTAAAAACACATCCCATATAAATAATAGATTTGAAAACACATCCCATATAAATAACAGATTTGGAAACACATCCCATATAAATAATATAATCTAAGCACCTGAAAATTTAAGAAAGTAAAGTGGCAACTTTTCTTGCATTCTCTGAATATTTTGAACAAAATTTTATATGATTATATTTACATTTATTTTTTTTTTTCATGAAATCTTCCATTTTGTTTTTTAACTTAAAAATGGATTTGTGCACACATATCAAACAGTTTATGTGCATATACCTTTAATTACTCTATGGCAGTTTAATTGTGCTTTCCAAGTTTCTTAAATACCATAATTTTTTTAAATTTTTACCCTCATGGACTTTAGACCTAATCGTATGGGCCATTAAAATTTGAAATCGTAATTTCCTGATATTGAACCAATTAAGTGCACAAGACCCTGTCACAACAACAATATTGCACGTAAATGATGTCTGCGCATACACATTAGAAAGCAAATTCCACAATCAGGCAAACACAATTGACAAGAACGTAGACATTAAAGGAGAATGAAACCCTGGGGAAAATATCTGTTTTAATGAAAAGAGAAGATAGAGAGAAGCAATTTTTAAAAAAGTTCCATCAAATCGGTTACAAAATGAAAAAGTTTGAAAAGTTTGAAAAGTCTCAATTTACTCTTTTATGGCGATCCTCAAATTGGCAATGTTGCTTCAAAATGGCAGGTTAAGTAGTACAACTCTCAATATGTTTTGTACACAAAATTTCATATTTTCTCCATTATCTCTAAAGATGCTGATTGTCTTTTTTTGAACTCAACATATGTTGTGTCAAATACATTTTCTCATGATATATCTTGAGCTAAGGAGACAAGCTGCACCTTGAGAGATAATGCGGAAAATATGAAATTTTGTGTACAAAACATATGGAGAGTTGTACTACTACACCTGTCACTTTGAAGCAGCATTGCCAATTTGAGGATTGCCATAGAAAGTAAATTGAGACTTCAAACTTTCATAACTTTCTCATTTCGTAACCGATTTTGATGGAACTTTTTTTCAATTGCTTCTCTCTATCCTCTCTTTACATTAACATAGATATTTCCCCAGGGTTTCAATCTCCTTTAAATCATAAAATGGAAAACCATCATTTTGCGCTGCACACACGTTGACCTTTGTGGTGGTGTTTGAATTGGCTTGCCTGTAAACTCTAATTTATTTTTTTTTAATATTTGATAAGTGTAGCCAAGATCATTAACACGATCGACAGATGAGCTCTGTGAAGGTATTTAAATACACCATTGCATATAAAAGATTGTGTTCGTATTTTGAACGATTAAATTCATTCACGTTAAAGAGTTATCTTAAAATGTTCCTTACAGCTACCTTCACAGAGTGCATGAACTCGATCGCATTCTCCCGAAAAACGCGATCGCGTGAACAGTAAATTACCGGGTTGATCGCAGAGCTTTATGGCAAGCCATCGGGGTCTACCTACGTCTACTAGTACGCGTACCCAGTAGACGTCACGTAAAGCCAAACGGTACGTCACGTCTACTCGTTACGTGACGTGTACCCAATTTCGTGTACTCTGTCGTGACCTTACGTCACGTCACGTCTGTTCAGTTACGTGTGCTTTGTTCTATACGTCACGTCTTCTTTGAAATGGTCTAATTCCAGGCGTTTTTTTTTTTTTTTTTTTTTTTTTTTTTTTTTAATGAGACCGCTTCTATTCTCTACATAGGGGATGTGCCGGGATATGACTATGAGAGTTTGGGAAATCAAATCCCGATTATCAGGATTCCCCTCTTTGTTATGAAAATGGATGGCTCTATCATGATCAAGTTCAGGGGTCGCTGAACCGGGGGGGGGGGGTGATCTGGCTAGGGAGTGCAGGCTTCCCCTCCACACACATACACGCACACACACACTCCCCTTTGCTTATATTAATAATAACATATTATGCTCTTACTCATGCTCAACCTCCTGCCCCCACTAGGGGGCTGCAGCCCTCCATGTTTACACACTAGAGATTCGTTTCATTATGCTTAATACCGTGGAATTCCAATAAAACTCTGAATCCCCCCTCCATTTAAAAAAAATCATGCATTATATTTTCCACTTATAGAAACATCATTTACAGTGTTAACAAACCTGAAATTAGTGCGCCCTTAGAAAGGTTTATTGCAGGACTATATTTCTGAAAGCATGTCTGTTTCTGGTTTTATATATGTTCATTGTTTTACTTGGTTTCCATAAGGGAATAAATAACACGTAATCACAAGAAAAAATAATTATCACATTTTGTATGTGCATTGGTACGTCGGTGCAGCCCTGTATTTTCCCCTCTGCCACTTTTTGTATCGTCCTATTAAAATATTCTCTTCGTCTATTGTTTTCCTTGTTCATTTATTCCCTTGCCGTCTTCTTCTGATTTCTCTTGCTTTGTTCATGGAAGGAAACGGACGTGTGACTCGAACAGTGGGGTGGGGGTAATCAGAAGGACCCTTTCGATGGACAATCAAAATTGACCTGGATTAGCGGGGGGGGGGGGTGGAGAATAACTGGATGAAACCTAGAGGAAAAAATTCAGCAAAACTCCTGCTATCATGAATGGCCATGCACTGTCAGACATTTCAAATTGCGGCAGATGCGCGGATGCCCGCCAGACGCCCCCACCCCCTCCCTCATTGAACGAGGTAGGTCTAGGTTGGAAAGGTATCATACCCAATGCACTCAAGCAGAATAATATAGTCACGACTGTATAATGCCACACGTCATCTTAAATGGTTGCTTGTACCCCCCCCCCCCAAAAAAAAAGGGGGTGAATGGAGGAGGGCAGAATTGAATGGATCAGTAGGAGAACCTCAATATTTAAAAAAGTCAGGGGATAAATATCAAGCATGATTCCACGTATTACAAGTGACATCTGGATGATATTGTTGGGCTACAACAGTGATAAGACCCCATGCCCCCCCCCCCCCCCCCTCTAGATAAGAATGATAATAATGATCGGCAGGGAAGGGCTGCCTGGTGAATTCCAGTCGTAAATGTTCATAATTGCAAGACAATAAATAGAAAGGGGTAGGACAAATAACGAAATGAAATAGGATGAAAATATGCTGCAGAACTCCCTCTATCGTGCCCACTGTAAGACATTAAATTTGAAATGGTGGGGGATGTCCGTCAGACGCCCCCGAATAAATGACCTAATCCCCATTCACTGAGATACGTCAGCTGGAGAGGTATCAGGATGGGATAGAAAGTATTCAAAAGAAATTTACATAATGTATGATGTTCGTATGGTGTATGTCATATGAAGTGGGTTCTTATGAATATTATATTATACTGCCCCTGCACAAAAAAGAAGAGAGAAAAAAAGCAAGTATTAGCTGTATTAGCAAGAGCAGTAATAAATTTATATCAAGGAAAGCCTTGATCAGGGGCGGCGCGCCCGCGGGGGAGGCAGGGGGTACAGTGCCCCCAGTTTTTCAAGTACCCCCAAAGTGCCCTTTTTATTTCTGAAAAATGCCCCATTTCCCTCCGATAAGTGCCCATTTTACTACTAGATGTGCCCCTTTTCCTTTCTAATAAGTGCCTTTCCCCTTCTGACAAGCGCCCCTTTTTCGCCTTCTGAAAAGTGCCCCTTTTCAAATCTGATAACTGCCACCTTATCTCTCTGATAACTATCCTTTTCTCCTTCTGATAAGTGCCCCTTTTCACCTATTATAAGTGCTCCTTTCCATCTCTGATAAGAGCCCTTTCCTCTTCTTATAAATGCCCCCTTTTACCTATATTTCCAACTCTTTTTTTTTTTTTGACAAAAAGAGCCAAGAGCCATATCTAGCTACAAAGAATCGGTGCGGCTTTCAAGTACCCATATTACTACAACTACAATGCAAGGCAGCGGAGCTGGAGGCAAAAGGGGCACAATTCTCTCTCTCTCTCTATGTTCACCCTTTGTAGGTGCCTCCTTTCCCCAAATAAGTGCCCTTTTTTGCTGCCCCCCACCACACTTTGAAAGGCGCTCAGCCGCCCCTGGCCTTGATACTATGACCCCACATATTAAAAAGAGCCACTGGCTGGCATCAAGTCTTGGGTTGTGCCCTACGATTCGCCCCCGGGCTCCATCCTACCCCGCCCACCTCCGAGTGAGCTGAACCGGTGAATTCAGTTATACTCAGCAAGACATTTCAAGTCGTAGGTGGAAAGAAAATGACGGAGTGAGACCAAGTTACGGGGGAATGTCTGCCCAACACCCATGAATATGAATTGCACAAAAAAGTAGCTAGATCAACCAGAAACGTAATAGTGGAGCAGCATATCGTAATAGTCCGAAAATGGGGGGGGGGGGAGGGGCCTTTCGCGGGGCAGCATACTCCATATAGGCATCCAGTGACCATTCATTATACACGGATTCTAGCATTACCGGTATGTACAACCTGACTTCCTCTAATACTGCACTTTTCTTACTGATCCAGTCAATTCCCCCGTCCTATTTTTTTTTGGGGGGGGGGGCGGTGGGGGTGGGCATTCTATGGCGTTTGATAGGCACTTAACTGGTGGTATAGGAATGTCATAAACAGTGCTTATCTAGGGAATTATGGTGCCCGGGACAAACTATAAAATTGCCCCCGCCCCTCCCTGATTAAAAAACAAAACAAAACTGATATTAACCTCAAACACTTTGTGGAAATGAATTTGAGGCACTTTACCTTGGATAGTTACAGGAAGTTTTTAAAAACTTTCAAGATCCTAACGAAACATTTTTCTGCGAGTGAGCAAAGGGACCAAGCCAAACTTGAATCTTTATTCATAATAAAAATTTAATTTTGTCATGAAAATATACTAAACATGGAATAAAATTAACAGTCTACCTCGCTGCTGGAATAGGAGGTGAAAATCGCCCCAAAATTGGTCTTTCCTAGTTTTTTTCCCTTTTCCTCCCCCTTTTCTCTTTTTTCTTAAATGGAGTGGAACGGCGGGGGGGGGGGGGGCGAACATCAATGTGCTCGGCCATTTGCGATGCTTCAAATTCAAGTCAGTGGCAACTCACTCGTGGTAATGAATGTACCTGATAAGGTCGCTCCCATGTCCTTTACAACATGAACATGCCGGGGGGGGGGGGGGGGTGGCATAACCTTTACCAGAAGACACGGGATCCCGTCCGAAGGTACTTGTTTTTGATGCCGTTATGGGATAGAGGGGTCTGGCTACATGCACAGAGGAACATTAGTTCTTCGCCAAACCTGCGCACTCTTTGTCAGAAAATCATGGATGAAAGGGCCACTCTATGAAATGTCGAAAGGGGTTTTCCTCACCAACCAGCCTAATTTGAAATATATAAAATAAATTACGAAGGGCGCAGGAGCGTCACCAGAGCGTGCAGTGACTTCTCATTTTCCTTAAATCTCTCTTTGCAAATTTAGAAGATTGAAAATACAAAAGCTCCCTACAGTGCGAAGGGACTTCGATATCTTATTTAAAGGGGTAAATGGGAGGGGCAAGTTGCCCCCTTGAAAATTCTAGAAATAATAGGAACTTTCAGTAAAGTGAGGAAATTATATCGTTATAGTGAATAATCATCCAGTTAGTCTTTTAAAAGTTTGAATAAGCTATAGTTATGCAGGGGCCGCAAAGCATTTTTGAAAGTGAGGGGGGGGGGGCTGATTTGATTTCACTTGAATAATGACAATCTCGCACCTTTTTCGGGGAATTTATGAAACGTGTCTACTCAAACAAGTGTGGGGGGCAGCAGCCCCCAGCCCCCCCCCCCGGTTCCGCGGGCCATGTTATGGAATACACTCCTGCAACACAACTCGCCACTGCTGTGCTCCACTTCATTGAAACCGAAGCCCCCAAGGGCCGCCTCCGGGTCCCCCCCTCCCCCCCCCCCCCCCCGCTCTACATCTTTCTATAACCCCTTCCTCCCACATCCATTCCGGATGTACATTGCATTGTCTTATCCTCTGATTTTCTTTTTAAAGACCCTCTCGTATGATGACACACATCAGGGATTTCAAAACTATAATTTTTCAGGGTTGGAGGAGAACCCCCTTCCACATCCACACTTAGGTGTATATGCAGTTTCCTACTATCAGTTTTCTTTCCAAATTAGTAAAATTCGTGCATCGTTTACCCCTCTTGGGTAATAATAATAAATTACATTGTAAAGCGCAATGAAGTATTCCCGGAATATACGCTATATAATTGTAACATGATTTTATTATTATTATTATTGTTATTATTATTATTATTATTCTATTATTATAATTATTATTATTATTATTATTATTATTATTATTATTGTTATTATTATTATTATTATTATATTATTATTATTATTATTATTATTATTATTATTATTATTATTATTATTATTATTATTATTATTATTATTATTATTATTATCATCATCATCATTATTATTATTTCTAATTTCAAAAATTTCGTGGGAGGTGAGAGATGAATCTAAGACAATGACAATTACCCCCGCCGGAAAGTTACCCCCTAGCACAATTAGCTCTTGGTATCACAACGACAGCCTCCCTCCTCTCCACCCCCCCCCCCTCCCAAGGGGGCTGGGGGCACAATACCCCCACATTTTCAAGTAGATTCAGCCTATTTTTGTCTGATAAGTGACGGTTTTGTTCATAAGTACCCCCCCCCCTTTCCCCTTCTTATAAATGCCCCTTATCACTTCCAGTGAGCTGTGCCCACTTCCTCTTTTAATAATGCCCCCAGTGAAAATTCAGATACATTTGTACAGTTTTCTTTCTTACATTGTTTTAAAAATGTTAAAGGAATGGGGAAAATTGAAATAACAGACCAATAAAAGTTTGAGTAAAATCTGATAAGAAATGAGAATGTTATTAATTTGTTAAAGTTGTAATCAATCAAACACAACTTGGCAACCGACTCCGTGACGTATCTTGTAAGGGCCCATCCCATTTGCCCTGCAGTACTAAAAAAATATTTTCTGCTTTTATTTACATCAGCTAAATACCAGGGTGAAATTCCCCTTTCATGTAACTATTTGCGAGCGACTAAAAAAAATTTGGCCTCTATGTTTGATTGAAAGTTTTTTTTTTGTTGTTGTTGAAGGTCTACATGACTGTACTTTACAATAATGCATAAGCTATTGATTTCTTTGTTTTATAAGTTAATACATTGTATCATAGTTTATCTCAGTGAATAATATACAAGGACTTTCAAATTAGCTCTCAGACTGTTGGGCTCGACACGTGCCCAGGCCTGTCATAGAAGCCGAGGAAAAGGAGGGGGGTGGGGGGCAGAGAATGGGGATTTGTAGTTCCTTGGCTTCGCTCCCTTGCAGATTAATATAGATGCAGTGTTTTTCTACTTATGACTTTTGACAAACATGGCGCGGTATAAATGGTCACTATTATTATTTACAAATCCCGTCTACTACAAGGCCCACAAATAGAATGGGTAACACCGTCTGTTCGCCCACTCGCAAGGAAAAATAATGTGACATAAATCATTTTACAGTAAAACAATGGAAAATATTTATATTTTCTAGTGCTCTAAGTTATTGTTTCTTACTCAGTCTCTTCACCATTCCCTCTCATATTAATAAGGTAGTGTTTCTAAAGACTGTTCTGTATTAGAAACACGGTTCAAGTCAAGGCCTCGGAAGTAAGGGGCAGGGGCTATACTCAATTTTTCCCCGCCCTTAGCGAAACAAGAACCTATATTGCACTTACTAGTAGATGAAGTACTGATCATTGTGTACTATAGAAACTCAGTCTACATGCGAGGCCACGATTTTGTGGTAAAGAGGCTCGATCTCTTCTATATAAAAAGGGGTAGGGGAGAAGGAGGATCGATTCTGATGATGATTTAAACATCAATTGATTGAACATAATATGTACATTACCATGGCGGCGGATCCGGGGTTCGGCAAGGGGCTCGATGGGCCCTCTGCAGAGTTCCGAAATCAAGAAAAGTGTCCTTGCTGTGACAAAAGAAAATCTTCTGAGGAACAAAATGCCCCTCCTGTCAATTGCCAATCCTGTGATAAAATTGTCCTTTAATTTATCTGATTTATACTGCTTCATTGAGAAGATGATCTCTCTTAATTTATAATAGGCATACAATTGTTTGCGTGCGTTCTTGTTCTATCCCAGCAACAGTCACACTCCCCCCCGCCCCCTCACTGTATAACGTATGAACATTCAGTCTTTAAAAAAATAATTGTTTTAATGAATACATTGAATTTATCAACAGTCTTTTCACTAACGCCTTTGCGACTAGAATATTCATTAGGCCTGTGTGACATTGACAGCCGATCCCCCCCCCCCCCCCCCCGGCCTTAGTATAGACCCTATGACGAAATTTAGTGGAATCCAGCTCTGCCTCCACATGGATTACAAATCTTCTATGATTTTTCAAAGTTCAAGTATATAATGCCAAGGAGTGTAACAACCGATGAAGATTTTTTTCTTTAATTGTTAAGAAAACAAACCGTTTGTTTTATCATTTACTCATCATTATTTTACACTACTTTTTTTTTTTTCTTCTTCTTCTTCTTCTTCTTCTCCTTCTTCTTCTTCTTCTCCTTCTCCTTCTTCTTCTTCTATTTTTTTTTTTTTTTTTTGGGGGGGGGAATTAAGGGGTGGGGGGGGGTGAGAGGGGCTTCACATTTTTTCGCCGGGGAAGGGGGAGGAGGACGAGGATGTCTCGTTTCAATTATTATAGCAGATAACTCCTTGGTTATAGCATGGGAATGTATTAATGTAACTAGGATTCCCTGGTTATAGCAAGGATAGGCAAGCCATCTCCCCATTAATGTATTAGTACCTCTTATGCACTGGATATCAGCTGGTTAATCCTTGATGGGTAAACAGGCGGCCTTCCAGTGGTCATGACAACGAGTCCACAGAGGTCATGACCCTTAATTGCACAACAGATGGAGGATAAGAGCGTGATGAATAGTGTCCATGTAGTAGAAGTTTGTATACTTTGTATTACATTACATGTGGGGGAGTTCTCCTAATCTAAATCATCAACTTCTTTCTCTTTCCTCCGCTCATTACATGGTATTTATGAATAAACTTTATACATTAATTTCATTATGACAAATTTTTATGACGATAATAAAAGCAATATTAATAATAATAATAATAATAATAATGATGATGATAATAGTAACAATCATAATAATGAAATAAAAATGAGTAGTAGTAGTAGTAGTAGTAATGACAATAATAAACCAACTCCGCACGGTTTATACTTTACTTTGATTTTTGTTAGTTTGCTAAAAAGAGTGTAGGCCTACTACTACTCTAAAATTTTATAGGACGGCTTAATAATCAGTCACAAACAGAAATATATTAAACACCCTGAGCCCCTGCCAAGCCCTATACTTCCCTTATTGAACAATATTATTAACGTGCATGGTTTGCTTTATTGACAAAAAAAAAAAAAAAAAAAAAAAAAAAAAAAAAAAATCCTGGAAATAGACTAACTCTTAGCTGACGTCACGTAACGACCAGAGCACACGTAATTGTATAGACGTCACGTAATGACTAGTCAAGGTACACGTTACCTAAATGACAAAGCACACGTTACAGTAACTGACGCTTCTGAACCCTTTGGCCACCTATGGCCGGAGGGGTCAGTAACGTCTGTAAAAGTAAAGTACACGTACCCTTAAACACACGTGACGTGATGACCAAAAACAGTACGCGTACTGAATACTGGCTTCTGATTGGTCAATATAGGTACGTGTATCGAAAATCAAGTACACGTGGTGAGTAGACGTAAGTAGACCCCGATGGGTTGCCATAGAGCTTACACAGAAGAGTGTGTACGCTACATCATCGGAGGTGACATACCATACGTCGTCTTGAATGCGCGTAGCGAAGCCGAGAAACAATCCGGTCGGCGTGAAGCATATGAGGAAAGACGATACCATTGATAGGATGATCTTCGTTGCTTTGACGTGTCGCGCGTTATTATCGTGGTTACCAGGATGATGATGCGCGTTCATTGCGCGCGCCATATCGGCGATTCGATTCGCTTGTCGGAATGCGATGAGAAGAACGCGGATGTTCAGAATGACGAGGATGAACCCAACCACAAAGACTGAAATGGGAACAAGAAGATCGAATGCCGCTGAAACGACGCCGCCATTGCTGATGCCCCTGTGTCCAAGACAGTATGAATAGAAACTGCCGGTTGTATGCGATCTATCGACGGTCATGCGCGCAACCCCGTAAGATATCGGGATACACCAGGCAATCGTAAGCATGATAGCAATGCGACCAGTCGTTAATATCGATTCGTATCGCAAAGGTCTTGTGACTGCGATATATCGATCAGTGCTCACCAGTAACAGATGAGTCAATGATCCGAACACAAAGACGTAACTCCATATAAAAAACCATTCGGCAGTACGCAGCGTACAAGTAAACTCACTGCGGACCGTTCTTAAGTGTATTTCTAACGGAATCGAAATAAGACCTGTCAAGAAATCATTAATCGCTAGACTCGTAAGAATGACATAGTTTTGTTTCTGCAGTTTCTTTCGGCTACACACTGTTAAGATAACCAATGCATTTCCAAAAATGACGATCAGAATAAGAGGTCCTAGAAGAAGAGATATAATGACCCTATGTGTGGTTGAGTCGTGGAAAGTGTGCACAGATAAGTTTCTGCTCGTGAAAAACTCCATCTTCTGTCATTCGAGTCCGAAAACAATGATTTTGTTTTCTAAGCTCAGAAAAAAAATCATCACCAAATAATCCAAATACATACTGTTTTGTTTGAATGAGATAAAATCTTGTTTTGGTGTTATGGGGGTGAAGGAACAGATGCAAAAGTGGTATTATCCATAAATCATGGCAGAAGATCTAGTAAGTTCTCGAAACTCCGATCATGATATACTGTCATCGGTGTAACCCTCTTGATGTACACAAAAAGCAGTCCAAATGAAATGAGGTTATCCTCCAGTAAAAACAAAAATGTTTAGCAATTGTTATGCTGTTGACAATAAACTGAATTCGTGTAACATCATATACTGGATGCGTCAATTTTATTCCTTCCACAGATTGTTTTGGTGTGGTTAAAGGCGTAGTAAACATGTATCTCCATCGACAGTTATCAATGGCGAGATATGTAAGTTTAAACACAACGAAATCTTTTTAAAGCTCGTTGATGACGTAAGGGCCGCAGCTCATCAGTGGAAAAAAAAGTGAACAATGTCTGTTCCGGTCATGGCGCCACGAAACGTCGTACCAATCACGTGGATAAATGCATTATGACCCCAATTCCACGAAGGCAGTATTCTGCGGCTGTGGCGCCAACCGTGCGTTTCATTATTGAACTTGATGCGTATTGTTGTAATTTCAGCATCGGCCTTTTCACTCGAAAAAATATCTTTAAAAAAACAAGGAGGGAATCAAGTGTTGAAGTACAATTCAGTGCTACGTGCAAATAATTTACAGGACGATGCATCACGTCAACAACACTTGGGATAGATACAGTTTACTGCAGTTATGTGCCACTTGCGAATTTGGGGAAGAGGTGGGGCACAACCGGCCCATTCCCCTCCCCCACATCCCCCCTCCCTTATTCTGATTGTCGACGAAAATATCACTTGAAAATGTGACAAGTGTTAAGCCTGAATCCGCCCCTGCAGTTATTTCCACAAAAAGGAAGTCAGTAAGGAGGAACAATGAATTTAGCTACGCAAATTATTTCTCTCATTCAATTCAATTGATTTCTCACATTATATTTATTTCCAAAATCGGATCGCAGTCGATTTTATGGGTCCGGTGGGCTTTATGGGATAATGCAATACATCTACAATTCGTGACCAGTGCAAAAATAACTGCTAGATTCACGTTCCTTCACCAGAATTCAACAAGATTCAAGCCGTAAAATACTGGGCATACATTTATATGTATTTATCACGTGATAAATAAATTTGAAATGCCGTTGCTCAGATAGTTTTATTCATAACTTGATGATTATCAACAGTCTGATGTGTATCATAAGTTGTGGCTTTAGTGGGTATAAAAGTACAATTATACGCAAACTGTATATATCTTTATTTAAAAAAAAAAACCGGGATTTATATTTGTCCATGCTCTTATGCCCTTATAATGTAATAACTTGGATTAATTAATTAGCATGGCGCTATGTAGTCCCTCGTAAACATATATTTTAGTATTCCAAGCACGAATTTTACGATGCAATGACAACATCAATCTGCCGATTGATCTATTGATTTAGCACTCTGTATTGCGAGGCGCCGTCGGTGTGTGGCATTTAATTGAATATTCAAATCACCAGAGATAAACTGAGGTATGGTTATAGTAAATATTGGTTCTTCCGCACCGTGTTTTCGGAGCGGTAATTTCCCTGGATTCTCCGATCTTAGAAGGGTTCCCCTTCCCTACCAATGCATCTGTTGGTGAATACGTATGTCCGATTTAAATGTCGTTTATGCCCATCATATGTTCAAGGCTCATTCAATGCTACCCCATCCCCCCCCCCCCCCCTCTCTCTCTCTCTCTCTTATAATTAGTCTCTTACTGATGCAAACACAAATAACCAAACACCCTCTATTTCCTTTTTACTGTAATTTTGTATACACGCTCTCATATTCCTTGTCTCCTTCATACATGTGCCCTCTATACCTGCGCCGGGGGGGGGGGGGTGTAAGTATCTATTTCTCCCCCCCCCCCCCTCCTCTCTCTCTCTCTCTCTCTTACTCCCTCCCCCCCCCCCCCTTCTCTCTCTTTCTCTCTTTTCCTCTTTCAAATGTTATCCTTTCAATTCAGTATCCTTGTTTCCGCGAGGGAGGATCTCATCATGATGATGGTGATAGTTTACAACATGCCGCCATATTTCTGTTTATACATGTATTATAGGGCACACACTAGTAATTCATCCGCTGCCGATGAATTTGGGACTAGCGTAAGTAAGATGACGTAATGGTAGCTGATCAAAAATATTCATATAAAATTGATCATAAGAAGTGATTCAAGACTGTCAGATGCAGGAAGAAACCTGCACCCCGTTTCAATAAGAAGTTACAATAATTGTTATAAGCTACTAAAATCCTTGAATTTGATTGGCTGAGAGCAAATTTGTCATAGGATTGGGGAAGTTGTTATTGATAACAAGTTTTATGAAACGGGGCCCAGATGTAGTTCTGACTTACTGATGCGATGAGCAGACTCAATTTCGTGAATGTCGAACACCTGAAGGTCGGCTGATCTGGCCGCAATGATCCTAATAGGAAGTGTCAAGGTCGATAGAGCTAATATGAAATTATGCGACAGGTTGAGTTCTACCCCATGCATTATTGAACTCGGATACCTGTTGAAAGTCTGAGTTAATCGATGGATGAAATTGAATTCGAGGTTCAGGAACGTAATCGGCGGAACTGCAAAGATGTCCACTAACAAATTATCCCGTAAAGAGCGTTCGGATAGTTGAAGAAGTCCAGAAAATGGGCACGGCTTTAAGGTTGATAAAAAAATTGTTATTTAGACTCAGAACCTTCAACCCTCTCAAGAGAATGAAGGCATCATTTTCGATAGTGGTGTTTCTATTATTAGACAGCGTTAGATATTCTCTGTCCGTTGGAAAGCGTCCTACGACAGGAACTGACGTGAAGGACTTCTCCCCACATAGGACTAGCCTAGCTCTACTACAGGAACACATCTGCAGGCACACGGAATGCTCTAGCCTGTGAGACAGGAACAACGAAGAAAGCAATAACCATATGGTGAGCCAGAGCGGAGGCCTTGAAACATGAAGCAACATAACGGTTCCATTTTACATTGTGTATCATTCAGTAAAAAAAATGATAAGTCGTCTATTCGATCCCTAAAAAAAACTTAGCTCTATGACGAGTTTAACCTGTATGTATACTACATGATATTTTCTGAAAGTAATACGGAAGGGATGAATGAAGTGTTTCTTGTTCCTATGAAAAATCCAATAAACCAACTGAGAACGAAATGAAGAGGAAAATGTGTTTCGGTGTGTGGATCCCATACGGATGAGCAGACTAATCCAGCATGGGTCTCACAATAATTTGTCTTATAAGACAACTCCTTTACATGAGTTGGACAAGAGTGTAAATTCCTTCTGAGAAAGCCTAGTACTCAGGGGCGCCGATTATGGGGTGGCAGGTGGGGCAGTTGACCCCCCCCCCAATAAATCCGGAGATGTAAAATAAAATAACAGGCTTATGTATATATCCGTAATGGACCTTTTTATTACAAATCATATCCAATAAAAGGCTTTTACGAAGCCTGAAAGATTTGATAAAGGATTCGCAAAAAAAATAATTAGTTACTAATACATGCTGTCCATGTAAACCCAAAGGTTATACACGTATTACTTAACTCTTATTTATAAGAATAAAAATGCAAATGCCTTAAAAGCTCAAAGAGCCAACTTAATCTAGTGATGCCCTTAATACAAAATATCTTTGGGTGACCTATATTTTGTCAGGAAATCTGTTGGTAGATCGTAAATCTTTAATGAATATCAATTAACCATGAGCGTATAGAGCCTGCTTTAAAAAAATCCGGACAAAATACGATTTTGGGATTTTCGTTTATCTTTTATCTCATATTGCAAGATTATTATAAAAACATTTTTGTAACTAAAAGTTTGTTTTAAGCAGAACGTTTTGCGTGTTTATGAATCTATATATTCGATTACTAATACTGCTGTTATTTCTTTCTTTTTGATATATATAATTATATAATTTTATATAATTCGTTTTATATTACTGTCCTGTTTTGTTCCAGTTTATTCTTTTTAATTTTGACAGCCCTGTAAATACCGCAATTGCACCAACGGTTTTATTCTGTTTAAAGAAAGTGTGTGCATGCATGTCAGGGATGCCAATACACCTTTAGGATATTGGGGGGGGGGGGGAGGTATGACAAATGCGTTAATCGGAATAATTTATTCTAAAGGAAACTGGAAAATTATTTTATACCCCCCCCCCCCCCACCACCACCACCACCATGCACCACGGGCGCCCTGGGTGCATGGTATAAAAGAACGTCAGTCTTAAGAACCACCTACAGTGTAGGTATAAGACTTGGACTTTGGAGGATCAAACGTGTTTTTCAGAATTATGATGGATGACTCACCTTGTGCAATGGAACCGTGTTATAGCTTCAGGTTTGAAGGCCTTCGCTTTATGCTTACCTTCTGTTTATTGATTTCTTCCTCATGCTTACCTTACGGGCAAGACAATTCTGTGTGCCTTCAGACCTGTTCCTGTCAGGAATAGGGTGTAGTCGATTGCGAGTCGAAGTTCCTCGTGTCTGTTCCTGCCGTAAGTAATTTTCCAAGGGGCATAAAACTTTTAAAGCTCATGTAGAGTATTGGTAGCAAAAAGGAAATTGGAAAGAAACATGTTAAATATAGTCTCATGTTGTTCTCCTTGTATCACAAGATGTCTGTAAGAGATCATTTGGTATTCCATCTATGATTTCTGGTGAGTTTCAGTGTAAATATCTGTAAGGAATGCTTGATCACTGCCATTATGCTAGGACCCTTCTACCCCGACGGCTCCCCGCACAGCAATCTTGGGGCTTCGCATAGAGACAGCGGTGTGCACTACTACTCATCATTGGTTTTACACGTGTGTGTTCAGTGTATAGCACATGCTGCCTTTGTTGGGATTTTACGTGCCTGTCCCGGCACATATATTAGTTTTTGCCTCTTATTTGTTTAATATTAAACTTTAGGAGGCGAAATCTTCACAGTGTCTTAGTATTGCTAATATCTTGCTATTTATCAACAAAAATTGAAGAAATCTGACGAACAGTTTTTGAGGACTTACCAAAACTTTACATGACCTTTAACCCTGTCTAATAACATGATAGTTGTTATCGAAAATGATGCCTTCTTTCTATTGTCAAAATTAATACGGCGGCTTCGCCTGAGTTCAAATGCCATATCAACGCTAAAGCCGCGTGCATTTAATGGACTGCTTCGACTATCAGAACTCTCTTTACGAGATAATTCGTTAGTGGATATCTCTGCAATGCCGCAACTTATGTTCCTTACCCTCGAATTCAATTTCATCCAACGATTCAACTCAACCTTAGATCTGGTCTCCGAGTTCAACAGCGCAAAAGGAGTAACGATCAACCTCTCTCATAATTTCATGGTAGCTCTATCTAGCTTGACGATCCCTATACTAAGCATTGCAGCCAGATCATCCAATCTGCAGGTGTTCGATATTCATGAAATGGAGTCGGCTCATCGCATCATCTTTATTGACGTAAGTCTGAACTATATCAGAATGCTCCTGCTCTCACAAACCTGACTAGCCTTGAAAAACTTATTATAACCGATAACCCAATCCATGTAATACAGGTGTCAGCTTGGCCAAATACCATCCGATATTTAAGATTAAATCTTGTAAACGGAACAGTTCTACCCAAAATCTCTGTCAATCAAATAATTCGATTGCGTCTAAGCGGAACTATGCTGGCATCGATAGAAGACGTTCTGAACTGGAATATAAAGTATGCCAAGAGATTAGAAATCCGACATATCGACAGATTTTCCCAATCTTCTGAACTATATAAACTTATAATCGATCATTCGAATCTCAGTGAGAAGGTTATCTTTAGCCCTTATGCCTTTCCTTTTATAAGAGATCTTACACTTCAGTTCGATCATATCGCTAAATTTGTCATCCTAAAAAACCTTACTGATGACCATGGTAATAATGCTCCAGCTTTTCAAATAAGGACCTTATACCTGGACTGCAATGAAATGACTGACATGGATTTTCTGAGAAATGTCTCAAGTCTACAAGATTTATCAGTGTCAAACAACAAGATTCGGACAATAAATTTGACAGATTTAAATAAAAATACGGAATTGGAAAGTTGTTGCCTATCTGGAAATCAACTCAATTGTATTGATGATTTTATTCGATTGGTTGAGCTCAGGAATCTCGATTTTTCCTATAATCAAACACTGTTAGAACGTTGATTAAAATTTTTAATCTTGTTGGTTAAAATTTTAATCAACCGAGGATTACCAGGTGAACCACACATTTGTAGGTTAAAACTTTAATCAACGGCCTGTTGATTAAAGTTTAACCTGTGGTTGATTAAAAGTTTTAATCATTTGTTGGTTAATCGCATTTCGCTCAACGTTGGTTAAATCAGTGTTGATTAAACTTAAACATATTGTTGGTTAAATGTTTAACCATTTGTTGGTTAGTTTTATTTTGTTGGTTAAATGTTTAACCATTTGTTGGTTAATCGTATTTTGCTCAACATTGGTTAAATTGGTGTTGATTAAACTTAAACAAATTGTTGGTTTAATGTTTAACCATTTGTTGGTTAGCCTCATTTGGTACGTGAGAAACTCTTTTCATATCTGTGATTGTTGTCTAGCTTAATCTTATAAAGAAATAGATCTACTGTGTGATCTTGCTTTCTAAGTTAAGCGGTTTGGGAAGTTCGACCTGCTCAGACCTGGACTAGACCTGACAAAGCCAGGCCCACCGGCCGTAGACTACACCTACGCCTACATTGATGCTATATCTTTTTTTTTTTTCAAGTTCTAGTTCTAATTTCAGTTTTTGTCGTATTGACCTGTCCGCGAAATATGGACATCCGCGAAGGTGAACACACCGCCATACCGCCGGCGTCGCCTCCTAGCTACCGTAGGCGTAGTCAGTAGATCTACCAGTGGGCCTGGCTTAGCCAGGTCTAGTCCAGATCGAGCAGGTCGAACTAGCTCCCAAGCCGTTTTAATTAGAAAGAAAGATCATACTATAGATCTATTTCTTCCCAAGATTAAGCTAGACAACAATCACAGATATGAAAAGAGTTTCTCACCTTCAAACACGTACGCTGACAAGCTCTTTGAAAGTCCCCAATCATTCAGCGACTTGAATGACAACGCCTTCCATTTTTATCGCAAACAATTTCTGCGATATATATGCGCGCAGCAAATTTGTTCCAAATCCATGCGCTGTTATCACGCGATCGGTATTTTAATCAACTTTGATCAAAGTTTAACCAACAAAAAGATAAAGTGTCTCGACAGTTAGCACTATCATTTTGGCGGGAAAGCCGAGAACACTGTTTTTAATCAGTGTTGGTTACTAAGTAACCAACAAGATTAAAAACAATAATTTTAATCAACAATATTTTTAACCCACGCAAGATTAAAAGTCATTTTTAAGCAACACTCATTTTATAACCAATGTTGAGCGATTTTTAATCAACAATTTTTTAATCCGTATTTTTTTAATACATGTTTTAACAGTGAATAAAGATTGTTATTCCGGGTGCATTTGACGGTACTCCAAATCTTTCCATACTCAATTTAAATCATAATAAACTCATCGAGGTCCCCGATTTATCATTCTTACCATTGTTATTCTTTCTAAATTTGCAAAATAACAACATAAAAAATATAACTGATACTAAGTTCAATCACAGGGAACGTTTATTCTACATCAACATCAGTTCAAATAAAATAAGATATATTTCAAGTCAAAACTATAAATTTGCTGAGCATTTAGTTATCATTCTAAAAAATAACGGATTAAAGTCTTTGGATCAAATGAACCTTACCTCCGTTGGGAATTTGATTAAACTGGACGTTAGTAATAATCTGATTACGAACATTGATCATCCAGTATGGAATGAACATAGACTAAATGAGATTTTAGTCAGTCATAACCAATTGAATAACATATCACTTCCTACGAGAGCAGAAATATTTGAATGTTCTCATAACAAGATCACTCATTTGCCTGAGAATTCAAGATGTCGAGACAATGACATATTGTGTGAGACGGTGTGTAGGTTGATGTATTTGGACGTTTCATGGAACAGAATAACTACCATACACGTACATTCCTTTAAGAACTGCAGCAGCTTAAGTAGTATTTACCTCCAAGGAAATCCATTAACATCACTTTCGTCAGATTTTATCATGGGTAGTCATCACATATCACTATCACACACACTGCTGAGTAGTCTTGACTTTGATTTTGAGAAGTATGAAATTTCGCCAACTGCAGAAATTGGATTGAACAATGTCACTCTATAGTTCGTCAGCAGGCTTACGTGCCTCTGCAGTTTTCCATTCCATTCCTCAAGTACATGTACTCTCTTTTGCTTTGCTGCAATGCAATCACCGTCTTACCCTCACTCGATGCCCCTTTTCTCAGAACACTCGACTTGAGTCATAACCAAATTACCTCACTTTCTGGAAATCCTTTTGAAAACTTGACAGCAGTACGCTTCATTGCTCTACAGAACAATATGATTTCGAGAGTTCCACCACAAGCATTTGCTTCATGTTTTAGTATAAATGAAATCAATCTACAGCATAACCACATCGAGTTTATAGCTCAGTCAGCTTTCATCAGTCACAGTAGTTTGATTATTCGCCTAGGCGGGAACCGTTTGATGACCATTCATCCTTCAAGCTTACCTCTACTCTCCCGAAAAATCTACCTCAACCCAAATCCTTGGAACTGCGACTGCGAATCAACAACCTTCCAGAGATGGCTTCGGAAATCTGGCGTCCAGGATGTCACCTGCGCGTCTCCATCTTATCATAAAGACAAAAACCTTGTATCTTTATTTGATTTTTTACTCGACACTTGTCCAAACCCCACTTCTGATGCGGTATCGGTTCTTTCTGGTGAGATCCCAAGCAGAAGAGCGTGGAAGTCCACACCTCCCAATAACCTTGTATCCCCTCATATGAGTAGTGGATTTTGCTTGAGATTAACGGGACATTGTGTCATCATATCTATTTTTGTTTACTTTGTTCTGCTTCCTGGCTTTGTCACTGTAAGTCTTTAATTGTTAAATCGTATCAAATCTACTATAAATCTGTCCAAATGTGCGCCCTCATTGGCGGTTGGGTTAAGAGAAGACAATGCATTTAATGGTTTGCACTGTATTCGGTATTGGGAGCTCCAACGTATACGCACATGAAATAACGTGATTATTTCGGGGACATACCTCCGTGATATTTTATTTTGATGTCTGCCGTATATATAGATCAAATTTAGCGTGACTTAAAAGGCCACTAACATTTGGATAAGCAGTTATTGTAATAACTGATATATTTCACCTGTGTTTTCGTGTTTTTTCCCCCGTAAATTATGAACTATTCAACTTCTAAACGATTAATTATGAAAGAATAAAAAAGCAAAGACGAAAAAAATAGAACCACTTACAGCAGCTTAATACTACTTAATGGATTTTTGTAGAATCTATTATTGTCGGCGATTTATTTATTTATTCAAGGGACGGGCGATTCAATATAGATTGGTTTAAAAATAAAACGAATGAGCGCATAAGTTTCCAGATTTATAAGGACACATAGGCCTATAATGATGACTTTGTATTCTACCATCATCATGGGCACCTTTCTCCCCCTCCACTGTATCAGGGTTCTTTGCTCTACCATTTCCATATTTGATTGATTGATTGATTGATTAACTGGTTGATTAATTGATATATCATGTTAAAATAGTTAATTTTCAGTGCACGTATCACTGACGGCTAGCCGCTTGTTTGTTCAGTTGATACCGCAAATGAATTAATTGCAATGAATTGGTGTTCGATATGCAATCTTTATTAGGTGTTATATCCGTCATGAAAGGAATCTGCGCAAATGATCGGTCCAGTGTGCGTCATGTGACAAAATACAATTCCCACTAGCCTCATGCAAATGAGCAAATTGCCATGGAGGGTAACATCTGATGTCTATCGTGATCGTGAATAGTACTACTATTCACGGGTACTATTAACGGCGTATGACATCACACACGAAAAGTGCGTATAGTACATTGTGACGACATTCATTTGCGCGTATCTATTGTTTTAGGCACCGGTGCATGATAATTTCATCATTACGCGTTTCATATCCGCGTAAATTCATCCCTTCTTCAAAACCGTTTGTGTATGTAAGTTTGCTGTCTACCATAGGCATATACGTTGCAGATGATCATGATGAGTAGATATGATCATAATGAGTAGATTTAGGCTTTAGTTCAAAGATGACGGATATAAACGAAATATATACTGCCTAAATTCCAGTCTATGGTTAAAATATAGTACCCTCGGTGACGTGAAGACGACCAGCTATGATTAGTGTCCCCAATACCCAAATGAGGGTGACATGGGTCCAATAAAATCATTGTCATCATCATCATCATCATCATCATCATTTTCATCATCAATCATTGTCAGTGGATACGTCGCCGGACTTTGGATCACATGGTTCATGCTTCGAGTCCCAGCTGGAGCTCTGATGTTCTTTTGTAGATCACTAATCTTAATCCGCTACTTTCCACTCAGGTGTACCAAGTGCGTACTTGTTAGGAAGTTTTTTCTTGTATGCTTTGAGCAACTGAAGGGAGTTAGGCTAAAGCCAGGGTAATATAGTACCAGCTATTTGTAGGTGCTTTTAGCATTCCCTGTGATAGATGTGTGTGCAGTGTAAATGTAGCGATTATTGTTACTATTATCCTGTGTTATGTCAAGTTTTGTGTCACTATATAATTATATCCAGATTTGATTGATAGATATATTGATAGATTATAGATTGATTGATTAACTGATTAACTGATTGATTGATTGATTGATACTGCACTTGATACTGCGATATTTATCCAGTGTTCAACTGATATTTCACACTGTTGGATACTTCGCCGGTAGCATTTCGAAGGCGCCTTGAGCATCCCCTGGGATGGATATTATTTTGCGCAATATAAATGTAAATTTATTTGACCACCAAAAAAATAAAATTTCTGATTAAGAATATCATACGCTTTAAACTATATCATTCATGGAAAGAGCTCTTTTCATTAATTTCGTGAATTTGATGTTTACCAAGACAGTAGGCCTATATACTATTTTTTGACTGTGAATATGGTGGTGAAATTTTTCTATTATGTTTTAGGACGCTATAGTATGTATATAATATAATTTTGAATAGATTTAGTATTATTATTACTATTATTACTTATTATTATTATGAATATTATTAATAATATTATTGTTGTTGTTCTGGTTATCAGTATTATCATTTCTGATCACAAATTGAGACAAATCAAATAAATACAAAGGAGACAAACATTTCTCTTTCAGCACAGTCAACGATGGCCGTTTTAAACAGGAAATGTTTTGATACTATTTAAATAAGTTTAAGCAAACTTTGAGAAGCGCGATTCAATCTGTTTCAAGCTTTATGTAATAAAATGAAGAAAAAAAATTATTTTGGGATGACTTGAGCATTAGAAATCAATTCCATAGAGAAAAGTTTTTTGTATATTGCATTCAGTCACAAAACCATGATGAGTATAGGATTAAAAGAGGTCAAAATTTGGCACTTCATAATTTGGTGGCCTAACTCCATGCATTTAGGCGGGGTTTAAGTCTGGCTAAAAAGTTAGGCGGCTTCGAGAATATGAGCCTATGGTTCTATTACCAGCAGAGGCGGGTTTGTTTTTTGTTGTTTTTTCTTTCTTTTTTTTTTTTGTTTGTTTGTTGTTTTGTTTTTTGTTTTTTGTTTTGTTTTGTTTTTGTTTGTTTTTTTTTGTTTGATCGATCTTTTGGGGGGGGATGTATGCCTTTTTACATAGGACAACATTAAAGGCTCGCTCGCACATGCCGCCAAAAAAAAAAAAAAATGAAACAAAACAACGTTTTTCTTATTTGTTTTTGTTTATGTTTTTGTTTGTGTGTGGGGGGTGTAATGAATGGCAAGTTGAGATGAGTGACGCTACAGAGGTGTGATAGTTAATGTTTATATTTTTAATCCAAATTTTCAACTATAAATTCTGAATGATTGATCATCAAAGAAATTGAGCGATCGAAACTCCTACTCAAGGCCTGATACTTTCGAGTGTTTAATTGTATAATGTATTTTATTTATAAAACGGTGACGTGGAGAGTAATCAAATAATTGGCCCAGAGCTTACACGTGATCAGGGGTGATATGCTGAGATTTATTTTATCTGGATTTTAGTGAAAAGATTTTAGTAGGCCAGCCAAACATCAAAAAAGGCTCTAGAAAAAGATTCGACGGCATTTTGGGGTAATGCTCGGTATCCATGCTTATACTCTTGCAAAAATACTGAGGATTAAGGTACGGGCGGATGCCACGCGCATTTTTGCCTAAAAATGCCATTTTTGGCTCAAAATTTGAAAGAATGTCAAAAATCACGATTTTTAATTTTTTGACCGAATATGTAATACCTGATAAAGACTTTTCAGGTGATACCAATTTCATTTCGAGTTTGAAGTTATAAACCTGAATAATATACATTTGAAAGTTGGATATTACACACACACACGTATGGCATAATGAAACATAAAACTGTGATTTACTCAAAATAATAGCTTGGGAAAACTACCAATATTTCAAAGTTTTTTACCCAGCGTAAATTTCTCAATTTAAAAGATTTTTCTTGATTAAACATAATAAATATTGCCATGTCACATACAGAAAAGAAATTATCCGATAAGGTGATAGATAACTCATTTTATGTTATCCCAAATGGAATGATGTATTTTTACTCGATGCGCATTTTGAATGAAAAACACTATTTAAATGTACATCTAGACTTCTTGTGTGTACATAAGGCAACTATCCCATGTATTATCAGTATAGTCCATGGGCCACATACTGAAATGTCCCCACCCCCTTAAAAAGAATCTTAAATTAAGTTTTTCTGTTAGATGGGACCATTAACTATCAAAATATGCTTATTTGCCCTAAATTAAGATGTGGGCGTGACCACAAGGGCTATTACCATGGCAACGGATCAAAAACAGTAGAATTTCAGAAAATGTCATGTATTTGTGATTAAGAAAGTACAAAAACACGTTGTAACATTTGAAAATAATGTATCAAAAAAAATTCTCAATTGATTAAAACCCAAATAAGAGTTATAAAATGTGTCCATCATGTTTGAAAATGGTTGTTTCCATGGAAACAGTAAGAAAAAACTGATATTTGTGCAAAAATCCCTTGATGCTAATGAAAAAAAAAGAAGTAAATATCAACATTGTACATGATTATTTTCTCTTTTACAGGACACTCAGTTATCATAATTTGTTTTAGTAAAGGGGTGATGGATGTGACCACTACATGTACAGGCCGTTACCATGGTAACAGATATACCTATTGTATTATATTTCTAATAAAATGCTATGGTTGTTTTCAATATGAAATAATGGTGAACAACTAATAATTTTTGCCACCTGTTTGATTCCATTAAAAAATTTAGTTAATTGGAGTAGAGCTAAATTTGATTTATTAAAAAATATATGTTGCCATGGAAACAGAATGTTAATGAAGATGACATCTTTCAACTAAAAAAAGAAATGTAACTAACCAACCAATAGAAAATATATAGCAACCAGATTAACAAACACCCTCGGCTATTAGAATCTGCTCGTCGGCTGTGAATGTGAGCACTATATATAGCTGTTACTAAAAAGTAAAAGCTTATACAAAAAGTGGTGTTGTCTTTCTACCAGAATTTCTATTTACTTGATTCAAATCTTGATACAGAAGATTTTGTCCCCAACAAAATTGGTGATACCAAAATATTTGCATTGAACATGATGACAAGACCTGTTACTTGATTTATTCACAATTTTATTTATCTATTTATTTATTTATTTGAACTTATTTATACATATTTATACATTGTGCGTATCACCTCATTTTTTATTGGAAGAGGATAAGAGCAGTTTAGATGTTTTGCTAGTGATCGACATCCATTTTTTGAAAAAGCTGGTAAAATGCTTTAGGTTTACCGATAATGTAGGCCCACAAGGGATTTTATAAGGATGGCTTTAGAGCCCCCCCCCAAAAAAAAAAAAACAACAACAACAAACAAACAAACTCGAATCCAAACAAGATCCAACTTAATATATTGATGGAAAAAGAAAATCCGCCATCGAAATTAATATCGAATGGAATTATCCGCAGTTAACATCAAGATCGTACTTTAAGCTTTCATTAAAATGTTTATAACATTTCGCTCGATTAGTTTACAAATTGAAAGCTGTATAGTACAAGATGAAATAATTCGAGATACGTTTTCAATGAATATCAATTAATCATTTTTTATCCGTTAGAGGCGCCGTGAGAAGGGGTTAAGGGGTCATTGCTCTCAAAAATCTCTGACAGGCAAACAAATGGGGATTCACGTATACATGTGTGTATCTATTTTTTCAAGCCAAGACAACAAACATTCTCACACCTTTCCGACGCAAGTTATAGGCCTCCATAATCAATAGATGAATCAATAATTTAATTTTTTTTTAAACATTTACCTTGCGAACACTTCTCCCGTTTGCTTTGATTTTAAAATTTCATCCCCCCCCCCCCATACATTGTACATGTAACATTAAAATGTAAAACACTATCCTAGAATACTTGTAAAAGAACATTCATAGAACATTATACCAAAAAAAGACAACACAAGAATATCAAAACAGAGACGATAAGAAAGGACGTTACAGAAGTAGAGGAAAAGGAAACATGCAGCCTATATTTTCGAGATGGTGGTGTCATTCCCTTGATGCATTAGGTCCAATCATGACTTGGCTATGGCGCTGCCACTTCCCTCACCCCCCACCCCACCCCCACAAAACCTTGACCCGCTTGCGATAACAGATATATTCGATGCAAAGAAAAGTAGGCATACAGTGTATAGTGCGACCAAACATGCAAACACAAGAAGCACATGGGGATATCTATATATCCAAATGAATTGTAAGGACAAATTAGAGGACATGAAAGTATTGACATCAAAAGCCTGCAAACTAGCAATTCATTTGTAGCATATAACACAACAGCTTTAGGTATGACGACGAAAAATTTAGCCTTAATGGTTATTGTGAATCAGACTGATTCATGTCAATAAAATCACAAGAAATATAAAATATAACGTAATACTTATATAAATTCAATAACCACGAAAGAGTTAGCAAGATTAGAATATTTGTATTATTTGTGAAAATACATGTATATTGAACACGATAAAAACTACTTTCGAAAAATAAACTCAAGACAATTTCAATAGCCCTGTCTATCACTTTTAGAAATGTGCGAACATTACAATGGCGTATTACGTAATCCGAACAAGATTTCTATGGGCAGTACAATAGGCCTTTGAAATTGCCCTTGGGTTTATTTTTCGAAAGTAGTTTTATCGTGTTATTATTACATTACATAGTAGTGGTGAATGATAACGATATAATTTTCAAGAAATTATCATTTTCTTGACAAGATATTGTTACTTCATTTACAAGAGCAGAATCATTGAGAATGTTACAAATCAGTATGGATTTTTGTGAGAAAGATTCTAGATAATTCTCTCTTCCGATCTTTATACCCCATCATGCATAATCTGCTAAATGTTTAAGAACTTAGTGGAGGATATTTCCATTAATATATCCTTAACCCTTTCGAGACAATGGACCACATTTTGTGGTTTGGGTTTGGCTCAATAACTTTTGATTTAGAGCTCTAAAAAATATACCAGATGCATGAGTAGAAAGAGCAAAATTTTCTGCACACACCATGTCCATTTTTATTGCATGACCATATTGCGTTTGATGCCAGGAATTTTAAAAACAAGAATAAGCTCTGAGATCCTTAAATTGGCAACACATTGAGAGGTTTAAAATCATTGCTTTTCATCAAAATTGGCAATTTCTTTCAACTATTCAACAAATTTCTAACCATGTATATTGTTTTCAAAGACATTACACCTTATTTGAACAATGTAGCACTAAAAGAAAAATATTATTGTTGCCAATTTGAAGAACAAAATGTGATCAATTTAGCCCTTAAATAATTCCTGTCCTGAAAGGGTTAATAAAAGTCTGTCAATCCGTTTCCTCTGCCTTGCTTGGCTTCGGTTGTCTTTGTAAGTAACATATCGTGTGAACGTAACTTATACATTGTAGTTACGTTCACACGACGGGGGGCTAAACTTTAGGTTTCGCTGGTAGTTTCAAAACTTTAAGTTAACTTGCAGTTATCTTGTAGTTTCAGACCGTATACGGACTCGTAGTTTCGAAACTTTAAGTTTACTTGTAGTTCTAGAACCACAAGAGAGCTCGTGGTTAACGCCGAAACCATGAGAATTGGGTGGTCCTCCGTCGCATTTCGGACAGTGTGGACAGAATAAACTGTAAGTTTCGCAAGCTTGTAGTTAGCGATGACCTCGCTGTTCATGTTAAACTTCCGGGTCATACCCTTCGTGCGAATTATGAACACAGGAAAATGTGTACACACAGTCTCTACACAGCAAAAACGCTGTTTAAAATTTCGTTGTTTAAAATTGTGCTGTTTGAATTTTAAGCAATATTCTTTAAAAGACAGACCCTGTATTTTAAACAAACGCTGTTTAAGACATCAATGATATTGTAGAATAATCTTTTAAACAAACGTTGTTTAAAAAGATTGAAAATTCGCGCTAGACGGGTTTCCTTCTCCGCCAAACACGGCCGGCTTCATTATGGCGGATGACTTTGCGGTTGACATGTTGCAGAAGTTCCAAATGCCGGAGCTTATTGATACATTCAGAGGTAAGCATTTAGACTAAATATATTGTAATCTGATCGAGTTATATTCAAGACATATTTGTGCTGCCATGACATCTGTATGATGTCTAGATCTAAGCCACAGTCACAGAATAAATTATGATCTAGACCTTCCACTTTGCAAGTCGCCCTTCCAGCGCAGCGCAGTTTAGGTTGCACCCATTGGGTTGCACACAGTGAACGCGCGCGTGGGTCCAGTATACTGCAGTATGTGCAACTAACTTAAACTGCGCTGCGCTGCAAAGTTGCAGGTTTACATCATAATTTATTTTGTGAATATGGTCCAGATCTTGACATCATATTGATGTCACGGCAGTACGGATTTGTCTTGAGTATAAACTCGATCAGATTACAATATATTTAGTCTTAATGCTTACCTCTGAACGTATCAATCAGCTCTAGCATTTGGAACTTGCTTATGTACAACAGTCTTACCGTGTATGTTTAAGCACATTTTAACAATGTTTAAAAAAATGTTTAAACACTTATTTTGAACAACACCTTTGAATGTATTTTTAAACAATATAGTTTTGAAAAAAGTTTTAAACAACTTAATTTAAACAACCTAGATGTTTTAAACAATTGTTTTAAACAACAAATTTTTTAAACTATGGTTGTGAAAAAGGTTTTAAGCAACTGTGTGTGTTTAATCAACTTGATTTAAACAAACCAGATGTTTAAAAGCTGTTTAAAAAAATGTTTACAAGTTTAAACAATAGGCTGTTTAAAGTTTAAACAACCTTGGTTGTATAACAGTTTAAACAATAGTTGTTAGAGTGACCGGCTTAAAAAAAAAATTTTTTTTTACTGTGTAGTATCTACTTCCGGGGTTAAACACGACGATCGCTCAGCTTGTAGTTTCAGCTCGTTGTTTCGGGCTCGTGTAAACCCTCGTTTCGGTTAGGGAGTCGTGGTTTCGTTAACTAAAAGTTTGCTAACTTAAAGTTTCGAAACCACAAGTCCCGTATGAACTTAGCTATTATGATTAATATCGATGTGCGCTAATAACGTCTTGATGGAAGGTAGGAGAGTTTTTCTATCTAGAGCAAACTCATGTTTGGTGAATTTATTTATTTTTTTTTATTTTTTATTTTTTTAGTCAACGAAGAGTCGTTTATCAATTAAATGAAATGGAGATTATTCTGTCAGCGCAAAGAATCCATTTTCTCCCTCTTCAAATAATCATAAGTAATCATATCAAATCTTTTGAAAGGGTAGTTTGCTGGCAAAATTGAACCATTTTCATCATTTCATCGGGTTTTTCCTCCTTAGTTATCTGTTCAATCATACAGTTCTTGGCGTCTTTTTTTTTTGTTTTTTTGTTTCGTTATGTCTTATTTTTTTTTTTAATCTTTTTTTCTAATCAAAACTGTTTATAATGCATTCACATCATGAGTTACCTTTTAGAAGAATAATCTACCCACATGTGTTAGAGGACCTCACGAACATCTGTTTCCAGTCTTGTGATGTGAATGATGCTCTCTTTTGAAATGGATCCAAGGTATCCCTTCGGGTGTGAAGGCCTTCGCCTTAGGCTTATCACATGGCTTCTGCTATCTTCTTCAGTTCTGTCTCTGCAGTTAGACCATTCAGTTTGTGAGAAGGAATGTTCCTGTCAGTTAATTAACCATCCTAATGCAATAGACTGCGAGACTAGGTTCCTCACGTCCGTCCCAGATGTCAGTCGTTTTCCACTTTCCACAAGTATTTTGATCCTATCTGGTAACAGGATCACCTCTATCGAAAATAACGCTTTCTTTCTCTTATCGACCCTGAGAGTTCTGCGCCTGAATTCTAATTTCATATCAACCTTTGAGCCTCGAGCTTTTTCTGGACTACATCAACTCTCTGAACTCCACTTAAGAAAAAATTCAATAGTGGATATCTCTGCAATCCCACAAATTATGTTCCTTGATCTTGAGTTCAATTTCATTCAACGATTCAACTGGGACTTTCGCCAGGTATCCCAACTCAACAGCGCACTTGGGACAAACATCAACCTGTCACACAACTTCATTGTAGCTCTATCGACCTTAACGCTTCCTGTAAGCAGCATTGGAGCCAGATCATCCAATCTTCAGGTGTTCGATATTCAGAAAATGGAGTCGGCTGAGCGCATCATCTTTATAGACGTAAGTCAAAACTATATCAGAATGCTTCCTGATCTCTCAAACCTGACTAGCCTTGAAAAACTTTTTATATCAGATAACCCAATCCAAGTAATACAGGTGTTAGCTTGGCCAAGGAGCCTGCGATATTTACGATTAAATATTACAAACGGAACAGTTCTACCCAACGCATCCGAAAGTCAAATAACTTCCTTGGTACTACGGGGGACTGGACTTTCATCATTTTCTGAAGAAGACCTTCTTTACTGGAAAATGACGTATTTCAATTTTTTGCGTATCATAAATACTTCGATTCGAAATATCAAGGCCTTTCTTGAAGCTCCTAATTTAGAAGCACTGTTTATCAATTACTCTAAGCTAAGCGGAGACATAACCCTGAGTCCTTATGCCTTTCCCGTTCTAAAAAGAGTAAACTTCCAGCACAATCACATAACTAACTTAATCATCCTACAATACAAGAATAATGACTGGTACGGCGAAAATGATACGTTTGTTCAAATTAGAAGACTGGTGCTAGACAATAATGAAATAAGTGACACGAACTTTCTCAAAAATCTTTCAAACCTTTCTTTTCTGTCACTATCCCACAACAAGATTGGGTCCGTCAATTGGACCGACTTAAATCAGAATACGGAATTATTTTCATGTTATCTATCGGGTAATCAACTGAATAGTATTGATGGCTTTATTCAGTTGAGTAAACTCGAGTATCTTGATTTTTCCTATAATCAAATAAAGACTGTTATTCCGGGTGCATTTGACGGTTCTCCAAATCTGTCCAAACTCAATTTTAATCATAATAAACTCATCGAGTTCCCCGACCTAACGTCCTTACCACTATTACACAATGTGGATTTGCAATATAATGACATCGAAGTTGTTACTGATCTTAAGTTCGGCTATATAAAACGTATGTTCGACATCAATATCAGTTCCAATAAAATAAGATATTTTTCAGTTCAAAATAATCCGTATGCTGTATACTTAGGTATCATCCTACAAAATAACAAATTAAAGTCTCTGGATCAACTGAACGTCAGCTCCTTTGAACACTTGGTCACGCTGGACGTTAGTAATAATCTTATTACCAGTATTGATCATCCAAACTGGATTGGAAAGAGGTTACATGAGTTCTATGTCAATCATAACCGGTTGAATAATATATCCCTTCCAACAAGAATAGAAATATTTACGTGTTCGCATAATAATATAAACCATTTGGCTGAAAATTCAAAATGTCGAGACAGTGAAATATTGTGTGAGACGGTGTGTGAGTTGACGCATTTGAACGCTGGATGGAACAAGATAACTACGATAGACATACACGCCTTTCAAAATTGCAACAGGTTAACGGATGTTAGTCTCCAAGGAAATCCAATAACATCACTTTCGCCAGATATTATAGCGAGTTTGGGGTTTTTATCTCTCTCGCACACTTTGCTGAGAAGTGCTGATTTCGATTTTAAGAAGTATCAGCTTTCGCCTTGGAGGGATATTGAAATGAACAATGTGACGCTATTTCGCCAGCAGCCTAGCGTTTCCCTTAATTTTTCATTGCCATTGCTTCAGGATTCTCTTTTGCTTTGCTGTAATGCAATGGCCGTCTTGCCCTCACTTGATGCCCCTTTGCTCAAAAATCTCGACCTAAGTCACAACAGCATTACCACACTTTCTGGAAACCCTTTTGAAAGTCTGAAAGCAGTACGTTTCATCGCTCTACAAAACAATTTAATTGCGACCGTCTCAAAACATGCATTTTCTTCTTGTTTTAATATTCAAGAAATCAATCTACAGCATAACCACATCGAGTTTATAGCTCAATCAGCTTTCATCAATCACAGTAGTTTGATTATTCGCCTAGGCGGTAATCGTTTGATGACCATCGATCCATCCAGCCTACCTCTGCTCTCCCGAAGAATCTACCTCGACCCAAATCCTTGGAACTGCGACTGCGAATCGACAACCTTCCAGACGTGGCTCTGGCAATCTGGCGTCCAGGGTGCCACCTGCGCGAATCCTTCTGAACATAAAGACAAGAACCTTGTTTCTTTATCTAATATTGAAATAGGTTCTTGTCCAAACTCTTCTTACCCGGTTTCGGCCGTTCCTGGTGAGTTCCAAAATGAAAGTCTAGTGGTGTCCGCACCTTCTTCCAGTGGCACTGTGCCTTCTCCTGCTATGAATCGTGGATTTTGCTTAAGAGGAACGGGACATTGCGTCATCATTGCCGTTTTTGTTTACTATACTTCACTCTCTACCTAGGGGGCAAAACCCCATTTTGGGGATTTTTCAGACACGGGCTGTTGTAAAAGGTTGTTGGGTATCAGCTTGTTCGGAAGATCACTTTGCACAACTGCCAGGTGGACTACCTCGGAAATATGCTGCTGAAAAAAAATTGCGGCCAATTTTTCAAAATGGTAGCCATGTATTACTAGCATTGACAATTTTGAATATAACTTTTTGATTCAACCTTCAAATACCATGTATGAGGCATCACATTGAAGAAAATTAAATTCCCCACGATATGGTACCACATTCGAATGTCTTGGTGATGATTTACATAATGATTTCGGGCCAAATATGTGAATTTTTATAATTTTCCCCCAAAATATGAATTGCACCAAAATACATTTTCCTCCGTTTTTCTAATGCCTTTGTGACTAAAGACTTGAAACTTTCTCAAAAACTGCCCAGACATATGGTCAATACCCTATGAAAATTACAAGTTTGCTGCTTTTCTGATGGCAAAGAAGTTATAGCGTTCTAAAGTTTGCACTTTGATATTGGCTTAAGAGTGAAAATTTGGTTGCTAAGGGCTGCCGTCTCCCTAGCACCGGTGTCATTGTGAGGTGTAGAATCAAATATTTCATTTATAATTGCTATCGGCGTGCAGATGAATATCTTAATACCCAGTGTGAATATCTAGGGTGATGTCAGATAATGCAGTTTTATCATATTTTATTGATAAATAACTCTTTATTATTGCTGTGATCATGATGATGTACATGTGCCTAATTAGCAACGGTTGATATTACAGAAACCAGTACAGACTATTGGTCCAGTGATATTTAATATGAGATTTAATTTACACTCAAGTTCATAACTTGCACCCCACACCCCTCCCGTGCCATGTCCATGCCCCCGCCCCCATTGCTATGATATCAATGTGCATGGTAATCGATGAGAAGCATCCAGAAACTATTTAAAGAATACCCAGGATACATAAAATGGTGTCAAGTTATAGTCATAATCTCCAACACCTGAAGATAGTTACTGTATAGTGGGGTTTAGAACTCCCCCCCCCCCCCCCCCCCCCCGTGGCATACTGATATCCAAGGGACAATGGAGTGGCCTGGGAGCACTTTAAGATGCAAAAAAACGAAAAAGAGAGAAAGCGAAAGGGGAGAAAATGAGAAAAAACCATCGACCATAAAGGTAATATTGGTAGAGTGAATAAGAATAGCGTTTTTGAGTGGCTTAAAATGCAAAAACATTCTAAAGCTCTCGCAAATGTAATTTTATAGGAAGTAGTGATTAATTAGTGTTTTAGGGGGTTCAAAATTCAAATTTTTCTAACTGTGGTTGCTTTGCTCCCTTGTACATAAGTTATATCAGGATCTTGTTATATGTTTTGCCCCCTAATATATGAGAGAGTACATAAACAGCACTTTAAAAGGTTCAACATTCAAAAGAAATCCTATCATTAGTTTGCTTTGCTAAATTCCAGATTTTCTCTAATTTTAATAGGAAGCAGTGAATAGAATAGAGTTTTTAAATTTCAAAATGTGAAAGAATCTCTAATGTTCCGTGTCTTTGTTGCCATGTGTTATGTATTAAGGGCACCCTCGCCCCAAGCTTTTGCTTTTAGAGGTATGTCTTCCAACTATGTATGTACCACATTAATGTATATTTTGTCATATTTTTTGTTAAAAATACATGTACATTATTTCTGCTCATTTATTACTTTGTATATTGAAAATTTGGAAATAAATGTCTTTAAATTGAATCGAAATGTTAGATTAAGCTCAGTCCAATTCTACTTAAGTTAAGAAAATTTATTTGGGTTAATTTTAGCAGGAGTGGGAGCAGGATGGGTAGGAAATTTGTGAAAAGTTTCCTCCTTAACCACTCTGTTGATTCTTTAAAAATACTCTTCACTTTATGTCGGCACATCTAACGACCTTTTTTTTTTATTTTGGCTTGTTTGAAAATCAAAATTTCAGCTACCTTGTCAGCAAATTTGGTTTCACATCCCCCCCCCCCCCCCCCTCCTTCCCCATTTAGAATGGTCTTGGATGCCCCTGCCCAAAACCATCCAGTATCTACACGTCTGGGAGTTTAAATCTGTTGTATCCTTTGTTGTTATTGCTGTTGTTTTGAAGGATATAAAACATTGCTTGTGGGTATCGTTTTGGGTAAAATTTGAGAGGGGAGGAGAACTTGTGGACAAATAGGGTAGGATATAGGCAGACATGTTCCCTTATAACCAAAATTATGTATATAGACTCTTAAGTCGTACTTCAACTTCGTGTTTTTCTTTTTCTTTTCCTTTTTTTTTTTCTTTCTTCTTTTTGATTTGGAATGGGGAGGGGGTAAGTATGGACATGTAATTATTATTCATATACAATATGCTCCATGAATATCTTTGTTTTATGTTATAGAAGTGTTTTTTAGTTATGTTTTTGATTATTATAGAGCCGTATAACATTTTCTGAGCAGCAGCAAACCGATTTGATTGGCATATTCAGGACTCTCTTGTGGGGACTGCTGACTTGCCCAGCTGTCAACAATTATCTGGTGATGCCGAAGTGGCTATTGTTTGCAATTGCATAATATATACAAAAAAGGGGTGCGGGAATAGGCCTACCTACTTTGTACCAACTTTCTACATGCTTTGGAGTTTAAATAATATTTATCACTTGAATCCAGGGCACCGACTTATGAAGAGTGCGATTGATTCGAATCGATCGCAACTTTAAAATTAATCGCAACTGTGTACTTAAGAGACAGGAGTTGCGATTGATTTCAAGTTGCGATCGATTCGAATCAATCGCAACTCTTTATAAGACGGGCCCCAGGTCTCATTTATTTCACTCATGACCTAAATTAGTTTCTCCAACAAGAAAATTCTTGTAGATATTGATAAAAGTCAAATTTAAGAGAAGGGAAGGGGCAAGAAAGGTAAAGCATTGATAGATTTTTTCCCCCCTTTACCATAAGATTTTTAATGAGTTGCCAAGATTCTTCGATCTATTGATCTATTTTCCATCAAAATATTGCTTTGCACTATAAACTCTCGCTTTTAACGCGGGGGGGGGGGGATAAACATGTCATGGGCGGTGGGGGGCGTGTGGTTCAAGTTTAAACCCCACTGTCCAGTATCTTCAATCATGCAGTTATCATGACTATCACTTGAAACCATTTTATGTATCCCGGTAGTCTTAAAATGGTTATTGAATTCTTATCATCGGGTATCAGGCACATTCATATCATAGCAAAAGGGGGGGGGGGGTGCACAGACATCACAAAGGAGGGGTGTAGGGTGCAAGTTCTGAACTTGAGTGTAACTCATGACTATCAATGGAAAGTTGGACCAATAGTCTGTATTGGTTTCTGTAATACCATCCGTTGCTATATATGCACATGTACATCATCATGATCATAACAATAATAAAGAGTTACTTATCAATAAAAATATAAAACTGCATTACCTGACATCACACTGGGTATTAAGATATTCATCTGCACGCCGATAGCAATTAAAAGTGAAATATTTGATTCTATACCTCACAATTGACACCGTTGCTAGGGAGAAGGCAGCCCTTAGCAACCAAGTTTTCACTCTTAAGCCAATATCAAAGTGTAAACTTTAGAAAGCTGTAATTTCTTTGCCTGAAAAGCAGCAAACCTGTAATTTTCATAGGCTATTGAACATATGTCTGGGTAGTTTTTGAGAAAGTTTCAAGTCTTTAGTCACATAGGCATAGAAATACGGAGAAAAATGTATTTTGGTGCAATTCATATTTTTGGGAAAAATGATAAAAATTCACATATTTGGCCCAAAATTGTTAAGCAAATAAGCAAATAATCACCAAGACAATCGAATGTGGTACCAAATTGTGGGGAATTTAATTTTCTTCAATGTGATACCTCATACATGATATTTGAAGGTTTTATTAAAAAGTTATATTCAAAATTGTCAGTGCTAGTAATTCATGGCGACCATTTTGAAAAAATGGCCGCCATTTTTTTTCAGCAGCATATTTCCGAGGTAGTCCACCTGGAAGTTGTGCAGGGTGATCTTCCGAACAAGCTGATACCCCACAACCTTTTACAGCAGCCCGTGTCTCAAAAACCTGCTTTGCCCCCTAGGTACTCTAAAATTGTCAATGTTTAATGATCATCACTGCATGGTTTTCAGTCGACGTGTTGTTGTGTTATGTTACTTTTGAGCAGGGGTTGTCGATCTGTGATTATGATTGGGGGATGACCGGCGACCGAGCGGGGGAGGGTGTGGGAGGGGGGTATACCCACTGAAATTATGGCATTTCTTATTTCCTTACTTTTAATCATTAAAGAATGGGGTGGTATTTCAAGATCAAACATAATGAGTTTGGATAATTATTAATTTTAAGTTAATGTGTCATAATTCTTATTTATTTTGTCCAAAAATATTGGGGGATGATAATACAGGCCATCCCCCACCTCAAATTTTGGGGGATATATATCCCCATCCCCCCCCCCCCCCCCCGATCAACACTCAAAAGTTTTGAGAGACACACGTCTAAACTTCGAAAATTAATGTAATTCTTTAAAATACCAAATGATCATACAGTTAATCAGGCTGTTCCGCTTAAGAAATAATCCTCTAAAGGAACTTTCATTTGAAATCTAAAGTAAAATAAAAGAACAAATTTGATATATGACCTGGCTAAACTTGATCCCCAAGCTGCCAGAGAAGAGAACAGTAACACCTGGTGCTGCACAGGGTGTCCCAGAAAAAAATCATTGATTCCCTCGCTTAAAATTAATTTAGCTCATTTCGGAGAGACACTCTTCATTTGTCACATTTCATTACTTTGTTTTTACATTTCTCATTTTTCGTCTGTTTCCGGGGCAATTTTCCTATGGATTATGCATTATGTATTATGTAATCATTTATTGTGTTTTTTATCTTTAAACTGTTGAAATTATATATATATTGTCTGTCCGCTAGTTTGCTTTGCATTATGTTTTATTTACATGTATGAAAATCACTATATATAGGAAGTATATAACTGATTAAACATTGCTGCTCACGATTCTCCGTCTCTTCAGTCAATTTTCGTTATGATTATTACTCAATGTTAGACCTATTGCTTGGTATGCTCAAATATTTCCTGCGAATTCGCATAAAAGATTTTCAGGAAATAACCATATTAATTATTTTGAGCATAATATATTGATTGCTGGCCTCTCCCACGATGGATAAAATACCCTTTCTGAGGTGAAAAAATGTCCATTATTTTGTTGCTTTATTTCCCCCTTTATACCACATTTCTTTCATTCATAATTAACACTGATGCAGGTAATAGGGACTTTCATTCTTTTAATTATCTTTAAAATTAAATTTTTACAGGTGGATGTGGGCCTAATTTAAAAAAAGAGAAACTTTTTATTTTTAATGCAGCAAGCATCGTAAAGAATAGACTATTTTGACTTGTTGTACTTGGAGGTGCACTGTAAAAAGAAATTCGTTGAAATTACTCAAAAAAGTTCTTCAACAAATTGCCTTATTATTTCAAGTATTTATAACAGGGAATTGTCAGCAGAATTTACTTATTTTGCTTAATAAAATTGTATTCAGTTAAAATGGGTTACATTAACGTAAATGATTTAAGTATTGTAATCATGATAGATAACTTTTTTTTTTTAAATATGACATGATTAAACTTGTACCCATCTAACATTCACTGACACTATTTCAATTTAGGATTTAACCGATTATCTACCACATCACCAACAAACACTATATAATACGCTTTAATTTGACAACTTCTGAAAGGACTCCGAATTTCATATATACTTGATCGTAGCATCTTAAAAAGAAATTGGTTGACAGTTTTCCTGAAATATCAAGTTTTGATTTATTTTAAATTGAATGACATTTAAAATTTGTCTTATCTTCTTATCTTTGCTTAAATGAATTAGGAAATATTTTAAACTCCTTAATTTTCATCCAACCACAAAAAAAGAATTGTTTTATTTACGAATATATAGAGATTAATTTGGTCCTAATCAATATTCATGAATTATGCTAATACTTATATTACGCAGTGCATCAGTATTTACTTTATAAAAAAAGATTATGTACAATCAATATAAATTTTTTGAGTAATATACGTATAACTTCTAACTTTGAGTTAACATCACTAAATTAACACAAGTTGAAATTATCTGAATGCTCTTTTGTATTTAATTTTCCTTTATTTCACGTATATTTTACTGAATTGAAAGTGAGTTTAATAGCAAGACTTAAATCGAGTGCGTAAGTGGCAAAACTTAAGTTTTTAAGTAAATAATACATGGGAAATATAAGTAAAAATTACCAATGGGCATATAATTTTTTATAGTGTGGGGGAGTTGCCATGATGGAACAAAGCTTTGTCTTTTCATGAACGTGTAGAAACAATTTTAGCTCAGGACATGGGCGGCGATCACGGGGGACGGGGGGGGGGGGGGGACGCGTCCCGGAAATGTTGAAGTAGTTGAAGTCTGTATAGCAACAAATGGTAAAGGCTATAGTCGTGTCCCCCCCCCCCCCCCCCCCCCCCCCCCGTTACAAGAAATCGCCGCGCATGGCTCAGGATGTGCTCAATTATATAGTGTGTTATAAGAAAGTGAAGGGAAGTATGTCAGAGCAGGACCACCGAAACAAAGTTTCAACATGATTTCATGAGTAAAACTGCATAGGTCCCCCGACGGTAACATGTCGTTTTTCCGAAGGTTCGTAATTCCAAAAATGAAATAGGGTTCGTAATTCCGTAAATGAAAAAGAGTTCATAATTCCGTAGGTTCATGATTCCAAAAATGTAATAGAACCCTCGATCATTTTTCGGCATTACGAACCTTCGGAATAATGAACCCTATTTAATTTTCGGAATTGTTAACCCACTTTTCCTGGGTAAAATACGCAAGAAATTGTGTTTTTTAGGGTTAAAAATGCAAATAAATTGCTGCTCGGTCGCTTTGCTCCCTCGCTTGTACAATAATTTTAGATAGGTTTGGGCACTGTGGGGGGGGGGGGGGGGCCACTTCATTATTTGCCCCGGGTGCCATAATCCCTAGATACGCCAATGAGCTTCAATGAGAAAAACAAGGTTTTCACGAAATGCAACAATTTCCTTTAACAAATTATAAATTAAATGAATTATTGTTATTTATTATTATTAAAAAGAAGGTGGGTTTCTGGTAAAGATGAAAAATAATTTGTGAGCCTTCTAATTATTGTTATGTTAGTGTGGAAGAACGTCACAGGATAAATGTCACCTGAAGGGATTGCTCTTCAACAAGAAATAGCTCAAAAGTTTGGACCAAACCTTCATGCCACATGTGAGTGTAGTCCCATATACATATTTCTGTGTGCAGTGCATGTGATATTCAGCAAGAATGAGTCAATATTTTCATCATTTTGATGATTCCAAAACCTCACAGTCAGTGGCGCAAATTCATTTTAAATTCGGGGGGGGGGGGGTCACCACATGATTTAACTTTTGTACCTGTCCGAAAAGGTTATCACATTTTTGGGGTCTAGTTTTTCTCCAAAATTCTCTGACAAGCCAAACAAAAAAAGGGGGTTATTCAAAAAGGTGGGCGGGGGCATGTCCCCCTGTCCTCCCCTGGATTTTCGCCCATGCTCACAGTATGAAACAATTCGTATGTACTACATAGTCGGACTTTTCCCAATAACTTCTAAATTAGACAGTTTCACTAATGTTATCTCATCACCAGTACTCAACTTTATCTTTAGCGCCAAAAAGAAGGAAAATATTGATAGCAAAACATCCTGTCTTAGCATTTTCAAGGATTTTCATTTTCAATAAACCCATGTTTTTGGTGCCTTAAAGTAGTTTCAACTTAAAGGGAAATCCTGCCTGCGGCAAGTTGTTCTGAAAGAAAGCAGAAAAATCAGAAAAGCAGATTGGTGAAAGTTTGAACGAAATCGGACGAGCAATATGCATGATATGAAAGTTTTTTGAATTTTTGAAAAGTTGTAATCACAATTATATGGGAATTTCAAATTGGCCAGATGATGTCACAGGGGGCAAATGGTCTGGAGGACTTTTTTTAAGTGGGTGGGGCTTAGCAGGTTGTAGAAAATTATTTCAAAAAATATTAAAAGATCTATGAAACATATTTAAAGTTTAAATATCAAAATATGAAATTATGTAGGACTGCACACCTACAGGTATCCACTTCATTTTGATGGTAGGGGCCCTTTAAGGCGGCCGTGGGGCAAGGACGGAAATGCGTGTTGTAGGTCTAGGTGTTACGCGTTGTTACAGGCACATAAAGGGCAGCTCACACGAGGCGTCATTTTGCTGACGTTACAACCGCGTCATTGACTTCTATCATGTTTTCCGCGTCATGAAAAAGTGACATCGATTAAAAAAATGATTGCAAAATGAACAGAGCAAACTATAATTTTAATAACTGGCGTCAATGGGTTAATTGCCTTCACAGGCTAAATTAGCGCAGATACATCGAAATGACGCCTCGTGTAAACCTGATTTAATTTAAGGAGGGCCTAATTTCTCTCAGGACATGCAGGAGGTCAAGGAAGTTTCATAAAAGATGCTCGACCTACAATTATTATACAGTGTGAGTCAATAAAAAGGGAAACCCAGACTCAAGCCTAAATATCGTTGCAGTCAGTACATAGGCCTATAGATTTAATCAAATATACTCACATTGTAGTCTATCATGTTTTCTTGAAGCCTTGATAAATAAAAATCTGACCATCGATAGCTGAACAGTAGCATTTTTCCTGATTAATATCAAAATTTGCCTCCATTTGATTTGAATCAAATGGATGGTCAACCAAAGGTTGGCTGAAAGCACTGACACATAATGAACGAAACCCCTGAACACCATTCATCCTTCTTCTTTCGTGTGGTTGCTAACTTCTGTCGACTCGAGATCGGTCATGCTGGTTGAGAATCAGTCTACAGTGTCATCATCAAGTTCTTTTAAGCCTTCCGAACCACGGGGAGCCTGGTGGATGCTGCAACTGGAGACTATTATGGACGATGGTTTGAGTTTCGCCACATTTCACAGGTGTTCAGATGGCTCAGGTGACATTTATCCCAAAACTTGGGCAAAGGTGACTCTGACATGCTTTTCAAAGGCCAAGTCCACACTAATATCAAGTTGATTTGAATAAATAGAGTAAAATTAAACAAGCATAACAGTGAAAATTTCACTGAAAACGGATGTAAAATAAGAAAGTAACGGCATTTTGACGTTTTGCATTATTTCATGAAGCAGTGATATGCATAACATGGGCGATATGCAAATGAGTGAACCGATGATGTCACACACTCACTTTTCCTTATGTATTTTATTATATGAAATTTCAAATATTTCAATTTTTATGGACGTGATAATAAAGAATATCTCCCTTGTATCAAAATAAGTTACAATAATGATGATTTTTACATGTTCCATAAGGAGTCAAACCATGTTTTACATTATTGAAGCAAAAAATGGAATTATTTGATATTTCATATAATAAAATACATAAGGAAAAGTGAGTGTGTGACATCATCAGTTCACTCATTTGCATACCGCCCATGTTATGCATATCACTGTTTCAAGAAATAATGCAAAACTTCAAAATGCCTTAACTTTCTTATTTTACATCCGATTTCAATAAAATTTTCACTGTTATGCTTGTTTAATTCTACTGTTTATTCAAATCAACTTGATATTAGTGTGGACTCCTTTAAAAATGACCAGTGCTCAGTCATCCATGGTCGCATTTTGGTGAGCAGCCCATCTAATTAAAGAAAAAATTATCAACTATCATACCGTTAAAATATATTTCAGCGATTTTCCTTGGTTTTTAAGATATTGTCCTTCAATGTGGGTTTCTTTTTTCTTGACTCATATTGTATAGGCCTACCTATAACACGATAAAAACTACTTTCGAAAAATAAACTCAAGACAATTTCAATAGCCCTGTCTATCACCTTTAGAAATGTGCGAACATTACAATGGCGTATTACGTAATCTGAACCTGATTTCTGTGGGTAGTACAATAGGCCTTTGAAATTACCCTTGAGTTTATTTTTTGAAAGTAGTTTTTATCGTGTTCCATATGATCTGCCTTCTCAGTCAAAGCTCCCCGACTTTGTAAAATCTCTATAGGCCTATATTCCAAAACGTCCCCAATATTTATAGATACTGCGGATCTTGTCACAGGAGTATACCCTCAATTCTAGATTATCACGGTCCATCAGATAATGGAGGGGGAGGGGTACTCGTTTTTTTCCTAAGGTTCGTTTTTCCGAAGGTTCATAATTCCGAAACACAAAATTCCCATACCGGGGGGGGGGGGGGTCATAATTCCTAAAATGAAATAGGGTTCATAATTCCGAACATCTGTTGCTTTACTCTGAATGTTCATAATTCCGTTAATGCAATAGGATTCATTATTCCAAAGGTTCGTATTTCCGAGAAAAAAAATGATGTAGCGTTCTATTGCATTTTCGGAATTATGAACCATCGGAAAACGACATGTCAAAAAAGAGGTCAGTATATAACAAACCGTCAGAATATCGAACCTCCGAATTAACTAACGTAATTTGGAGAAAACGAATTTTCAGAATTGCAAAGAACTTTCGGAATTAGACATTTTTAGAATAACAAACTTTCAGAAATATAATCATAAGCAGAAAAAAGGTATTTGCCAATTTGTTAAGATAGATACATAAACTGGGAGATTCAATAACTTCTTTAAAGCTCCCTTTTAAAGGATCATCTTTATCCCCAATTAAATCTAACGGGTTAAAGAATTAGTAGAAGTAATTGGAAGCATGAAAGAATTATGAGCTTGGCTCATGAAAATATCAAATTGCAAATATTTCCATGAGGGGTTTTGCCACAGGGATGTCACTGGCTCATCTATCTAGGCCAAGGGGATTACTATCCAGATTAATCTGGTAAAGGTTGAATTTTTTCAGGTTAGTTTTAGGAATATGAACAGAGTCAAGATCAGAATATCACGTGAGCTTTTTTTTTTTTTTTTCTCGAAATCCAAGATGGCGTCCCAAAATGACAGCCATCTTCAAAAGAATGATATTTAAATTAACCTCAAAGAATTGTACTTGAGTGCTTTCCAAAATCCGAGAGAGCTTCCAAAATGACAGCCACTTTCAAAATAATTATTAGTATTCAAAGTAATTACAGTCTTCAGTTATATAGATTTCTGAATGGCGTCGAAAGCGGCTGCCAAAACTTTAGAAACAAAAAGGTAGAAAATAAATGTTTTTAATATGGAAATCTAATCAAGTTATTTAAATATTTCATAACATCATAACGTTTGAACCC
Source organism: Heliocidaris tuberculata (assembly GCA_025618425.1). Classification (NCBI taxonomy): domain Eukaryota; kingdom Metazoa; phylum Echinodermata; class Echinoidea; order Camarodonta; family Echinometridae; genus Heliocidaris; species Heliocidaris tuberculata. The sequence goes on from CM046833.1 coordinate 35,796,046, forward strand.
AGCCAACCCCCACCCCACCCCTAAAAATATTGGACTCAAGAATGACTTTCAAATGGCCCCCATTTATTCCATATGCCTCAAAACCCCCAAACCAGCTGATTCAACATTATGATTAAGTCGGGCTAGGAAACTTAATAACATCATTATTTATTAGAAATCAGTCCAAAGTGTTGTTGGTAGCAAGATGACGATGGTGATTGTGATGATGACAGTTCACAGCATTGTGTTAAAAAAACAAAAAACAAAAAACAAAACAAAACAAAACAAAAAACATTCAAAGGCGCAAACTCCTCCAATTAAGTCAGTACCTGTATTTATATACACATCTGCTGAAATAGATAAGTTATGAGGCTTGATTCTTGACTGTCATTTTCAAGAAGAAAGGAAGGCCAGGGAGCAAGTTCAAAAAGAGGAGCAATGGATGCAAAATCCCCATACCCCTTCAGATGCATTATGGGTACCTAGAGAGCTACCGAAGATGAGCGCAAGCCAGGACGAGGACAGTGTTGTTCAGAAAAAGAAAAAGAAAGTCGTGTATCCACAATCTAGCTCATGGACAGGTTCGGACGTCAGTCGCAATCGTACAAACGATAAATTGCGATTTATTTGACGCACGCCTATCGATGGAGTAGAGGAGACCTCCCCTTATTTATCATTTTCTGAATACGTCCCTGCAATAATGAACATTGTTGCTTGAAGCAGGGGCGGCGCCAGGGTATTTAAATGGGGGGGGGGGGGCAAATGACGCGTATATAGCAACGTCGCACGTCGAGGGTCTTGAAATAACAAATAGGACTATAACAGTTATGTCATAGTTGCATGGCCTAGCCTTCTCTTCTCCATTTCCCCTTCTCTTTCTCCTTCTTTCCCCCTTCTTCCTCTATTCTCACCTATTAGTAAAACAAATCATATGATTTCATAGCTTAAAATTTGATTGGAAAATGGGGAGATTCTGACACACTCCCCTCTTCCTCCCTCTCTCTCTCTCTCTCTCCCACCCCCCCCCCACTCGCTCCCTTCTAAGTACTTTTAACCCCCCCCCCTTTATGTTCCCTCTGTTTTGTTTATGTTTGTCTCCTCTATTTCCGATCTTTCTCTTTCTCTATCTCTCTGTATCAATGGTGACATTTAAAGGGGAAGTCCACCTTGATTACAAGTTGTTTTTAAAAGCAGACAAATTAAAGCAATCGGTGAAGGTTTGACCAAAATATGTAAGAAATAAGAAAGTTTTTTCTTAATTTTTGAAGTTGTAATCAATCAAAAACAAATTGGCAAGTACTCCGTGATGTATCTTGCGAGGTCCTCTCCATTAATTTGCCCTGTGCCCAAAAAGTCATTAATTTCCATTTTCTCAACAGAAAATCTTTGATCATACATGCACCTTAGATGTAATCATTGCTATGTTCTTACACAATCCATTCCTTCATCAAAAACAAATGAAATTTTCTGCACTGAGCAAATTGGAGAGGAGCTACGTTACATCACAGAGTTGCCAATTTGTGTTTGATTGATTACAACTTCAAAAGCTCATAAATTATTTCTCATCGGATTTTGCTCAAACTTTCATTAATCTGCTCCCCTCATTTTTCTGCTTTTATTCCGATCAACTAAATACCAGGGTAGACTTTCCCTTTAAAGGGCTTGCTGAAATTCGAATATGACCTTCAGTACATGTATAAAACAGGGAGGACATGAGCACAAAGTTTGATGCAGATCCTTCTCACTTCCTCATTATGGTAAACAAATAAACAAAAAATGTATGCATCTGTCTGGGGAAAACTATACCTCTACATTTTCACCTTTTTTTTTTCTTATCCACCTGTGATCATATTCCCCTAATTTACAAAAAATACCCTTCAAAGACAATTGAACACATTTTGTGGTCTGGCTCAATAACATTTGATTCAGAGCTCTAAAAAATATACCAGATGCAGTAGTAGAAAGAGCAAAGATTTTTGCACACACTGTGTTCATTTTTGTTGCATGACCATCATTGCGTTTGATGCCAGGAATTTCATAAATGAGAATAAGCTTTAAAATCCTTAAATTGGCAACACATTGAGAGGTTCAAAATCATTTTTTCAACTAAAATTGGCAATTTTTCAACTTTTCGAAAAAATCACCATGTATTTTAAGAGACATTACACCTTATAAGAACTATGTAGCACTAAAAGAAAAATATTATTTTGCCAGTTTGAAGAAAAAAATGTGATCAATTTAGCCCCTTAAATAATTCGTCCTGATAATGTTAAACTGGACAATAATTGCTCAAAAGCAAGTGAAAGAAACAAAGTATCAAACATACACTCAATTACATGTACAGTACACTTTTTTTATAGTTACGTTCATATTTTTGTTTCCTCCAGCATTAGTGGCACAAGTTGCAGAACTGATTAACTTTCAGGAATTGAGTCGACTTAAAAAGAACATTACTTGATTCAAATTAGGCTTATGTTCCCACACAAATCATGCTTTTTTTGTACTTTGAGGGATTTAACTGACATAATAAATAGCAAAGACAAATACATGAAAATCTAATTCAGTACAGTGGTACCTCGTTATAAAGAACACTTTTATAACTCTCATTATAACAAGGGAATTTTACTGGTCCCACTTCTTTGTATTCTATTGTTTTTTTAAGGCCTGATATGACAAGGTTTCAATATAAAAAGGCAATTTCACTGGTCCCAAGAAGTTTGTTATAACGAGGTTCCAATGCACAAGCAAAATAATGAATCTGAAGGACAGCAAAATAATTTAAAATCATCTCGAACTTTTATTTTTATGGAATCAAGAAAATGTTACTGGTGTGGAACCACAGCTTTGTTTCACACTTAGATATTAAAATTAAAGTGTGTTTCAACACAACACATATAAGTGATCCACAGAATATCTTAACCAAAAGTTTAACCATCAAGAATAAATAAGAAACTCAATGCTATCTGGACTGTACATGGATTTTGTCCCGCACGTAGAGATATATCGGTGCATTAGGTTTTGATCGGTTCAAGAAAATCCGACTCCAGTTTTTACAAAACTTGATATGATTCAGGCCAGGTTTTTTTTCTTTTACTTATGATTCAGGTCTAACATGGTAAATTTAGAACCTTTCACAAACTTTAACAGAAGATGCTTCTAAAAGAATCAAATGACATTGAAAAGGGGCATAATGAAGCTTTTCATCTTGCAATCATCAGGGTAAACCGTGAAAATGGACAGAAAGCTGAAATCAAACAAAATAAACGGAAATAAGAGCTCATTATTTTTGCACAATCTGTTCCTTAAGTTTCCTGTATGATTTCGCTTTACTCTAACGAGCGCAAGAGGAAAACCTTCAGTATATGCCTCTTTTCAATGACATTCTCCAAAGATTCTTCTAGTTTACCAGATTGTCAGGGATTTTGGGGGGTGGAAATGTTTGAGACTGTCTTATAGGACAAACCATTCTTTATGCAGATCAGTGAAACTATCTGCTTTCTGAATCTGATAACTTTATCTTGCAACGAGACTGCAGGGTTGTTACAGCAAGCAAAAGCTTACACATGGAATCACTTTGCATGAAATGAAAAGCTCTTGCTGCAAGGCTGCAAGCTTGTTAAACCAAATGAAACCTACAACAAAAATTATAAGAATGTCATGGACAGAGAAATAGGAACTGTTTTGCAAATACACAGTGAAACCTGTCTATAAAGACCACTCAAGGGAGACGAGTAAAGCAGTCTTTATCAGCAGGTGGTCTTTATGGACAGGTTCCTTAAAGACATGTTTCAATGAGAAATGCTGTTCAAGGGAAACAAAAATTGAGATCTTCACGAGCAGGTAGTCTTTCTATACAGGTGGTCACTAAAGCAGGTTTGACTGTAATAAATACCCATCAGATAAAACTCCTCAGGGACTACATGCTATGTCACATAATCCGCTCAAAGCCTGAAGCCCGAAGGACGTTTTCAAACTCAATCAATACCCAAGTCACACCTACAAACCAACTTCCAATCGACAGTCTCTTGGCCATTCAGGGTCTGTTATCGGTCTGGTGTCGGCCTCTTTTAGTGTGACTGGGATGTTGAGGGATATGATGACGCCCTTCTGACTCGCAGCAGAGATCACACATTTGCTCCAGTGACAATTGCTCCACCCTTTTTTACTTTGTCCAAGATACAGGATTAGGACTTGGTTTGCAAAAATGGGTTTAGTGCAAACATAACCAGAAACATTTGCTTGCAAGAAATTTTTGTGCATTCCATGAATTTCATGAGTGGTTGAGATTCGCGAAAATTTACTGCTGTGAAATAATTCAATCAAATTAACCAATATAGAGAATTTTGGAAATTCACAGTTTCCTGCTGTGAAAATGGCCATCACTAACAATTCCTGAAAGTTTCGTGTCACAAAATTTTCTTGTTTTACAATATGTTCGGTTAAAGAGAAGGTTGAGTTCTGGGAGAGGTGAAAAATAATTTGTGAGCTTTTTCATTCTTGTTATGTCAGTTTGGAAGAACATTATACTAGAAATGTCTGCTGACAAGTATATCTCTTTAAATGATATATTCGAAATATGACATGAAATAGCGGAAATGTTCGGGCTGAATATTCATGCCACCTTTGTGTGCAGTCCCATATACCCATTTCTGTGCGCAGTACATGTGATTTTCAGCTAGATGGGGTCAATTTCTTATCACATCGATGATTCTTAAGCCTCACAGTATTAAAAAAATTCCTATGTAGACATGATAAACCTTTCCCAGTTGCTTTGAGACAGTTTCTTTCACAATTTAATCGCATGAAAAGAAATCAACTTTATCTTTAATGTTGCTTAGAAATCTGCTTAGAAATGGACTGCAGAGCAATTGTCACAGGAACAAGAATCATACAATCTCACAGTATACAATATCTAGTATGGGATGTCAAAGTCTATACTGAATGTGCTGCTTTAGATAACGTAAGCTTCTCGTTGAGGGTGAGCTGAGTCTCGATAAGTCCAGAAAGGTACACAACCATTAGGAGATCCTGTGTATTTGAAAGAGAAAGAGAAAGAAAGATATATATATAGAGAGAGAGAGATAGAGAATGGTAAAGAAGAGAGAGAAATACAAAGAGATAGAAAAAGAGAGACAGGGAAAGAAAAAGACAGAGGGAGAATGAGAGGGAGAGAGAGAGAGAGCATAAGAGGGGGGTATACACCTTCAAAATTGCAAATGTTTAAACTGCTTAAAGTGATTAATTAACTTTGTGAAAAATTGTAAAATTAGCTCAAATGCCAGTGAATTGTGTGCAGTCCTCTAACTACATATATAATTAAGGATATGTGAAAGTATGAGAGAAAATGGAACCCGTTTACTATCCTAAAAAAGAGAAAATCGCGATCAATCGCTAGCGCAAGTCGCTCGGCTTCTTCGCTGCGCTGCAGTCACAAAAACCAAGCACCAGCGCTTGGCGATTTCAGAGCGGGTTTCCAGCCCGTACGGTATTCTGTGATAGAGCGAGGTATGCCAACCATAAGAGTTCTTTAGGGTTCGGTGGTACTCTATACGGACATCAATGTTCAATCGTAAATATCTTGATATATAAACGACCGATCAGCTTATAAAACTCAGGCGATTCCTGTCTGAGCTAAAGGTTTGCAATTATGATTACAGCATTAGCTGGAACAGTGATTTTTTTTTTCAATCCTGGGCAAAGTTAATCAATGCCTTTAAAGAGTACGACATTGTGGATGAATTAAGCATGACATACATCCAGAATACTATTACTTAGATGATATATAGTATAGTATGATTATATTTGTTATATCTGTTTGCATCATAAACATATAGATGAAATATTACAATCCTCTATCAATTAACACCTAAAAATATTAATCACTAAATGGACAAAACTGAAGAAAAAAATCATTACAATTTTAAAATTTGAGGAACATGCAACTTAAAACATTTCAGAATTTTTTTTGTTGTTAAAATTGAGGTACCGAATATGCAAATCAAAACTAAAAATAAATTATAAGGGTATTATGCCATTTTCATTGAGGCAAAACCACAAATAAGGCATATATTGGATCAGCAACATACTTGTAGCCCTTGGTCTTCTCTGATTGGAAGAGGTACCTACCACAAAATCTCAATATCCATGAACTACGTGGAACCTGTATCAAGACGATTTCATATCTAGCCCTGAAATGCAATATCTCTAAAGTGGGTTGTGGTCTAATTGTACAGCATGCAGTAAGCTTTAGCCTTGGAAAAATGAGACTATTAGCATAATTGGTATTCTTCTTGATCTTACCTTCATGCTATTGTTGAGCATTTCATCAAACTCCTCAGGCTGCAGCTTGGGAACATTGGCAACTAGATCCATGAGGAACCTGCCAATCTGGTTATCGGCTTGGGTCTTTCCACTCTGTATGGCAAGTTACAAAAAGAAAGACAGTGTGAGAGAGAGAGAGAATATCTTCTGATAAACTGTAAGTGAATGATTATCCCTGTTATACCTTGTTCAACAACCTATTTCATGTCACAGCAATAAATAATTAACAATAAATCTAATTAGTATGAAGGGTTCACACCAGTGTATAGCCCTCTTGATACTAGGACAAAGCATGGGTGATTTCAGAAAAAAAAATCCCAAGTGTAAATTCTCTCAAACAAGGGTACTGAAATGGATAATAAATATATCAATGCATACCTCCAACCTCTGATATTGTTATAGTTCTCCCAAACAACCTCCCTGGAATGCAATACAGGCATTTTTCACTAAACTGGACACAAATAGGATTCTACAAAGACCGTAATACTTGAACCATGCCGAAACAAGCCCGTTAGTATGTAAATTTACAGTTCTTGACTGATTCATGTCTATAATGGATTTTGGTTTGTTTACACTAATCATGAAACAATGAGGATACTGACCAGTACATCATCAACGTATTGGAGCACTTTTGTCAACATCTCTTGTAGTTTCCCAGAAGCTTTGGACACATACTGCAGATCACTCGTTAACTCGATGGTTTTCTTGTTTGGTTCCTTCTCCTTGATCAGCGCATCCACTACAGGTGATAACAAGAAAATGTCAATTCATTTTTCAATAATTAAATTGTTGCAATCACTCTGCCGCTTTCCTTCACATTTTCCTGTTCTCTCTTTAATCTTCTCTCCTCCTAGCAACATTGAACTGCACTTCTGCAACATGCCAGATTTGAAGACACTGCCTTTTTCCATTTATGACAAAGGTAGGGAGGGTCAATGTCATGGGTTTGATGCAAATGGGGCTATTCTTTCTTTGTGCATTTCATTTGGTCTAAAGTTTACATGTAATTTGGGCTTTGACCAAATCTTCAATTTAGCTTTGAAAGCTATCAGATGAAAAGAACTAGCTCTCATCACATGTATCTTTCCAACCCAACGTATCTATTTGTTTATTTGGAAAGGTTTTTTCCCCCCAATTAAATACAATGTCCTGTGTCAACTACATGAACACCACCACGTCTGTAGCTAGTCAGTTCAGAAAATATTATTCATACTTGACAGAATAAGACATTACACAAGATATTTATACACATGAAGGCACAGTAGGTATATCCAAAATTAGAATACACATATTTCAGGGAATCCATTTACGACCACTTTCACTTTTATCACTAACTCTGCATCAAGCAAGATTTCCTCCAGGAAAGTTAAGTAGCATTCATGACAAATGTAACCACATCACAAAGTTTTGATTAACACATCACTCTAAATATGCTACGGTAGTCAGATGTTGAGTGTGCAATGGCATTCAGTTTAAAATAGATTCGGTTGACATTGATTTTTTCCCAATAAAATACAATTTAAGTCAATCTTTCCTCTCTACTATACTGATTTTGTTAAGTCCAGTCGAAAAATACATGGGAGTGGTGACTTATTTAGCTCTGGTAAGCTCAAAAGAGCTCTGGTAAAAAAAAAGAAGAAACAATCAAAAGCATAAAAAATGTTGTGAGAATATCACACTTTTTCAACACCAAAGCCAAAGAGAGCTCCTGTGAACAATAAGCATTATTTACACTGGTTCAGTTTCATGTGTTTAATTTCACTTCATAATCCTCAACACTCTTGGATAGTACTCACTCGCTACTCTCTCCGGTTGGTGGAAGGCAATCTTCATAGGAATTGGAATGAAAACTGTGCCTTGTGACTTGTCTGGTACACCCATATTTTGCCTAGAAAGTAAAAACAAAAAAACGATGATGTAGACATTTCTACAGTACAGGAGAAGGAAAGGAAAGGAAGAATGGAGAAGTGTTGTTGTGGAAGTTGAGATGCATGATGAGGAGAATTATAAAGACATCAGGGGCCCGTTGCACAAAACTTGCGTTTAATCGCAACTCCTAAAAATCAAACGCAAGTCCTAAATGCGCACTTCTGATTGGCTGAAAATAAAGTTGCGTTTGATTTTCCTGAGTTGCGTTCAAACGCAAGTTTTGTGCAACGGGCCCCAGAAGAGAATAAAATGGAGGAAGGAGCTGAGTGAAGAAAAAATAAGAAGGAGCGATCATCGGGACAGCTACACAAAATTGTTGTGCCCAGCTGATGGGCAAGAACACATACCCAGAAAACAGAAATACATTTTGAAAAATACGCATTCCATAGTTTTGGTATTCTTTCACTACCTAGAAAAAATATGAGTCAGTATATCTTCTAAATTGTTAACAGTGATCGCATCTTATTTCAGTAATTAAAGCCAAACAGTTTACAAATTTGACAGGTTGTAGTCATGCCATTCCGCCAGTCACATGATGAAATAATGCAAAAGATGGAGAAGAAATTACAAGAGAAGGCAAAATCTTTGTCTAAATTACGCTCCTCTAGTCCAAATATTTATTAATCAGAACAAATTGACATTACCTGAAATAAAAATTATCCATTAATACTACTTGTTAATATAATGAAACATTGAAAGCTACCAGGGCCCCGTTGCATAAAACTTGCCATTAACGGTAACTCTGCTATCAATGGTAACTACCATGGTAACATCACTCAACAGCCAATCAAAATCAAGGTTTCCATGGGAGTTACCATTGATAGCAAAGTTACCGTTAATGGTAAGTTTTATGCAACGGGGCCCAGAACTTATATTTGTTTTTTTTTGTTTTTTCATTTCTTAATAATTCTTGAATGACGTGAATATAAACTATCCATCTCTTACCTAACCCATGTCTTGACGGACATGTTGAGGTCTACCATCGTTGTATCGACTGTGACGTGAACCGGGTTTTGACATTCTCTTGAATAGTAATCATGTATAAGCACCGAATGACCCGTGATGTCACTTCCTGTTGCATACCTGCAAAGGTCAAAGACAGCACAAAGAGAGTTTAGAGAGGTCAACACTGGCAGCATCGTTGTAATTTTTCATTTTGTTGTTTGTGTATTTCTTAAACTCTTGCTGACCTTACATGTATGTTTGATAATGCTTTTCTCCACCAGGATATTGGTATGTAGTGTTACATCTTTATCTGTGTTTTGAGCATGTATCATATGGCATAAATATCTTTTTGTGAGCAATGAAAAACAGAATGTACATGTAAATCCCTAAAACTACACTCGCTTATACTTTTTAACATTTTCTACAGATAAAATCAAATAAAATTGACAATGTTTACGAAGATCAAAAAGCTGATTAACTTTCGATTGGCGATCTGTGTGTACTGGACCCCTGCTAACATTTTGAAAGTCTGAGGATCCAATTTTGGGAGTCCATATGTACTGGAATGATGGAAGTGTCCAGCCTCGCTTTAATTAGCACACAAACTTGTAACTCATAGGAGGAGGGGGGGGGGGGGGGGGGGGGGGCTGATGAAAAGTTTAAGGTCTGTGTGTATGTGTCTGTTTTCAATTTAAAACAATTTGAGGGTCTAGAGTTAGAATTGTGGGGTCCATGGGTACTGAATCACTGATAGTGTCAAGCCTTGCTTTCGGGGTGTATATTCACACTACATGTAAAATTTACTTACCATCCTACAATGTTCTCCCAGGAGTTCACCTTTTTATGTAACTCAAACATGTTCTTGGCAAACTCCATGTCCACTGCAACCTGAATTTTAAAAAATAAAGTCATTCAAATGCTTAGATCAAGAAACTACATGTATAAACAAACAAGAGCAATCAGAATAGTACTTTCTATGTAAAGCAACACTGCAATGAAGGAATGTTCCGTAAAGAGAAAAGTTTGTTAGTTTCCTGCCCTACACTAAATTTATCTGATAAATGGGGAGGAAAAAAAATGTGTCACCTGCATGTATTACATTAAAGCAGGCATCTCCAAAAAGGATTACACTTTAGGATTATACTGTAGAGCTTTTAAAACATTAATTTTTGAAGAGGTATTAAAAAAAAATGCTCCATTACATGTATGAGTAGAGGACAAATCAATTAGACACTGCACTTGCATCCAACAACATAAATAATTTCTGTGGATTTGCTATAACAAATGATATTCCCTTTGTACAAGTTTTATGTAGAGCTATTCATTTGTTTCCATTTTCATTTTCATTTTTGTTTACGTTTTTGTTTTTGTCCCAAGCACTTATAGAGATTACCGGAGCTACTTGTTATAGAGCTAAATCATTCACTGCTCTTGTATGTGTTTTGTTTTGTTTTTTGTTTTGTTTTTTTCTACTGAATCTTACCTCATCTTCTGACTCATTGTGAGGTACACAGAAGCAGTTTGTGACTTCAACGACCCCTTGAACGCTAGTACCTGGAAAGAAAAGAAAACAAGAATTCAGGAGAATAATTCATCGAGGGTTATAAAGAATCAGTTTGCGACTTTTTACAAGACTTCTTCATCCTGAACAATATTCATCATGTTAATCTCATTTAGACCGATTGATGTGCAAAAACACTCCCTGAATAATGTCAGTAAATAGATCTATGTCAACATGTAGATCTACAGACAGATAGAGTGAACAAAAAAATTATTATGACAAGAAGCAAAAGAAGAATGATATTGATATTATCAATATCATTCTTCTTCTAAAAAAAGAGAATAAACAAAAAAAAGGGGAAAACAGACAAAGCAATGATGACTCAGGAAGAAGATGATGATGAATTGAAGGTGATGATGATGATGAATTGAAGGTGATGATGATGATGAATTGAAGGTGATGATGATGATGAATTGAAGGTGATGATGATGATGAATTGAAGGTGATGATGATGATGAATTGAAGGTGATGATGAATTGAAGGTGATGATGATGATGAATTGAAGGTGATGATGAATTGAAGGTGATGATGATGATGAATTGAAGGTGATGATGATGATGAATTGAAGGTGATGATGATGATGAATTGAAGGTGATGATGATGATGAATTGAAGGTGATGATGATGATGAATTGAAGGTGATGATGATGATGAATTGAAGGTGATGATGATGATGAATTGAAGGTGATGATGATGATGATGATGATGATGATAATGATGAAGAGGAGGGAGAAGAAGAAAACTATCAATAGGGTCTATGTTTCATCAACATGATCAGGACAAGTCTAATTTACCAAATAGAGTCTAGCATTAGCCCTCTGAAAAAATATATTTTTCTCTCACCCATTTCTTTCTCTCATATTTCTTTTGATTCTCTTTGTTTCTAATCACGTTATTAATGAACTTGAAAGTCAGCGACAGGCATGACACTCAGTCTCATGACAGGCATGACAGGGTGGACTAGAAGATATTCTAATTCATAATTGCCACTGGACTGACAATTGTCAGACTTGCGTCATAATAATTTTTAATAATCAGTACAGCAGAGATCCGGCTAAGACGTGCAGCGGTAAACTGCCAGTGCCACTGGCAAGGCCAAGGGCAAGGCAAGTCGAGTGTCGGACACCAACACCGCAAGTAGCAGCTGTTCACATACACTGTGTCAGTAGTACAGCACCATACGCAATCACTCACGTGCGGTACACATCACGAAAAAGACATTCATTTCAACGCACATATTCTCAATTAAAACGACGTGTAATTTTAATGAAAATTTAAATCATAAAACTTACCAAGTAGAGTTCCAATTACGCGAGCAGCATCGTCTGTCCGCCTTTCGTAAGAGTCTACGATGCTAAATAAAACTACCGGATGGATATTCACTACTTTTGCTGAGACCGCCATTTTGGATATACTGCCATCACCGGTGGCAAATAATCAGGCATATAACATCACCGAAGATCTTCACGACTTTCTCGAGCTCGAGCTCGAGCTCTAGTTCTACGTAGATTTCGTACGGTCCGCGAGGAGGCTGGAGAAGGAGGAGGCGGAGGAAAAGGAGGAGGAGAAGGAGAAGAGAAAGGGGAAGAAGAGAAGACTATAGCCTATAGGAGCAGATTACGGACGATTAGGAGTTAAATAAATAAACTGAAGTGAAGGAGGAGGAGAGGAGGAGCCGAGGAGAAAAAAAGTGCCCCTTTTCCTTTCTAATAACTTCTGATAGGCCCCCTTTTTCCTCATATACTTTCCTCTTTTTACCTTCTGACAGGTGACCCCTTTTCTCCATGTTAGAAGGGCCCCTTTTTCAATCTGGTACTGTAAGTGCTCCCTTTTTCAATCTAATAAGTGAGTTTTTTTTTTATGATATGTGCCACTTTTCAAATCTTATATAATAGGATTTTTAGGATTTTTACTTCTAACTAAATGCCATTTCACCTTCTGATAGGTGCAACTTTTTACCCTTTGATAATTAAGTGCTCCTTTCGAATCTGATAAGTGCCCCTTTTCTCTGTAATAGGTGACCGTTTTCTCCCACTGATAGTTTCCCATTAATTGTTGCTACATACATGTATCTAGCTTCAAAGAATCACAATGCGGTTTATTAAATGAAGTAACTACAGTCTACAGGTACCCGCGTACCCAAGTATATATTCAGTTCATACTTATTCAATTTAATTCCATCTTTAATAAAAAAAAAAAAACATTATACAAGACATAGATTAAAAAAATGCAATTCCATATAATATATTTTATTTCAAATCGCAAAACAAAAATATATTAAATGGTGATGAAACTAAATTGGGCATAGCTGATAAAAAAAAAAAAAAAAAAATGTACAGTGTAAAGCAGTGGAGCCGGGGTAGGAGCACAACCGCGTGCCCCTCCCTCCCGATACAAATTCTTCTTCCGCTATTCCAGATGAGGCCATTATCTAGACTAAAGCAAATAAAGGCAATATTTTCTGAAAATTTCCACAAAGCCATAAAGGGGGTATGTACAGTGCCGGCCACCTATTTTATTTATTTTTTTATTTTTTTATTTATTTTTTTTTACCGGGAGTAGGCCTACCCCACAAGTGCCCCTTTTTATATCTGAAAAGCGTGAGCTAGTGATCGGGGTTAATGACACCCATAATAATGATAATAATTTATAAAGCGCAGAAACTATGTTTAAATATTCTACTACGCTGCAAGAGCTCCTGATCCCTCCTGATGTGCTTATACAGTAACTATATGATGAGATATGCTTTTAGTTTTGATTAGAAAGTATTTTCAGTTGGTGATTTCCTGATTTCTAAGTGTAAGTTGTTCCACAGTTTGGGGGCTGTGCAGACAAATGCTCGATCTCCTAAGGTTATTTTTGTTTTATATGATGGGGTTTGCAGTGGTAAAGTATCTTGGGAACTGCGCAGCCATGAGCTAGCAGATAATCTATAATCTTTTTCTTTTCCTTTTCTTTTTTTTTCCTGTTATTAATAAGTAGACGATTCTAGGACAACTACCCCCTAGACAACTACCCCCCCCCGGACAACTACCCCCGGAAAACCACCCCCTGGACGACTACCCCCCTAGGACATCTACCCCCCTAGGACAACTACCCCCCAGGACAATTACCCCCCAGGACAACTACCCCCCAGGACAACTACCCCCAAGGACAATTACCCCCCAGGACAACTACCCCCCAGGACAACTACCCCCCAGGACAATTACCCCCCAGGACAATTACCCCCAGGCCAATTTTTCCGGGGTAGCTGTCCAGGGGGTAGTTGTTCGGGGGTAGTTGTCCGGGGGGTAATTGTCCTGGGGGGTAGTTGTCCTGGGGGGTAATTGTCCTGGGGGGTAGTTGTCCTGGGGGGTAGTTGTCCTAGGGGGTAGTTGTCCTGGAGGGTAGTTGTCCTAGGGGGTAGTCGTCCAGGGGGTGGTTTTCCGGGGGGTGGTTGTCCGGGTGGTAATTGTCCAGGGGGTAGTTGTCCGGATACGAAGTAGACCTAGCGTCATCCCTACATTTGAAAGTCTACGGAATTAATCGTCTTAGGTAGGGAACGATTCCTATAGCTTTAATACAGTTCCCGCGTTGAAACTGTACGCGAATCTCATACAATAGTCCGAAGCGAAGGAGTTGCGCACGTGAGGATTTACTGATACCATACAACTTATGGCTTTACACGTCCACTTATCCAAGATGGCAGCGAGTAGTAGACCGGGGAGCGATGTTGGATGGTCAAAATGGCAAATTGCATTGGCAGTCGGAGCCCCAATAGCAGTGGCAGGACTTGCTTTTGGTGCCTACTATCTCACCCGAAGTGGGAACCCTGAAGACGGCGCTGGTTCTAAGTCAGGAATAGCTGGAAATTCAGCTGGAAAAACCAAAGGGAGCGGCGAGGGCGATGCAGGGAAGAATAGCAGCGTGGAACGGGCACAGGTAAAATTTACGTTATGTACAAAATGTATGGGATCGGGAAGATGTACTGACTACTGGTACCGGTACTATAGGGGACCGCGACCGGGTGGCGGCGAGCCTGGCCTACCGCGGCTGCCGCCCGATGTAATGTGGCTTTTAAAGGGAAAGTCAACCCTGATATTAAGTTGGTTTTAAAAAGAAGCAGAAAAATTAAAGGAACAGATGATAAATAAGAAAGTTATTAATTTTTAAAGTTGAAATCCATCGGCATCAAACACAAATTGGCAACTCTGTGACTTCTCCTGCGAGCTCCTCTTCCAGTCCCAATCGCTCCGTATGAAAAAATCATAAATCTTCATTTTCTTTGTTTTTGACGAGGGAATAGATTTGCATCATACCCGTTTTGTGTAAAAGCATAGACTAAGGTCTAAGTGAAATGATTAGATCCACTCACACTTATGCGAGGTTATTAATCTCGCGCAACGGTCGGGCTTTAACTGGGGATTTTTACATTGCCCCCAAGGCCATGTCGCAGCCCAATTTGGCTGTCTTCTTTATATGACCAAAAAAAATTGCTCAATATGCAAGCGCTAGTTCACTGGCAAGCAACAACAACAACAACAAAATAAAGCAGCCATATCGATAAAAGGGGAAAAAAATCACCAGTTTGCCCTATTTCCTTCAGGCAGCTTCACGCTGCAGTCTTCATATGTCCAACGATGGTGGCAAAGTGCATTGCTATGGGTGAGGTAATGTCACCAAGGCATGCGAAGATGAAGGTAGCCCCATTGTAAAGACACTAATGTGTGGAATTGCCAATTTAAAGAGACTGATCGCATGCTATCTAGACCCATGGTGACTCCATTTACGTATGCGTTGCGTACGTATTGTGTGAAGTGTATGGAAATCACTTTTACACTGCACATAATGCGTACACAATTCACGTACGTAAATTGGGTGATGTTTATTGTGCGATCTTTAAATTGGCAATTCCACACATTAGTATATTTACACTAGAGAGATAGAAAGGAAAAGATAGACCTGGAAACTTGAGCCTGCTGCAGAAATAACTGCATCTTTCCAGTAGATCTGGTAATGAGGTAATAAATTTTTCATAGGTATAGATCTATTTTTTTTGCTGATTATTTTGGTGTTTTGCATCTTCAACTTAAAGGGCAATCCTACCTTGGTAATAAGATGATTTGTATGAAAGCAGAAAATTAAGAAAAACAGGGTAGTGAAAGTTTGAAAGAAATCGGACAAGGACTAAGAAAGTTATGGATGTTTGAAAAATGAGATCACTACATCTGTGCGAATCTCAAATTGGCAATTTGGTGAGTCAGTTGCGACATTTTTGTGGACAACTCTCCCATTTGTCGTACACAAAAATATCACTAATTTGCGGTTTTCTTCGAGGCGCCTTTACCCTCGGGGCAGTACTCAAAATATATTGGAGATAGCATATTGTTATAGGTCCTCATGAACGAAAAGATCCTACTGAGTAATGCATTTTGAAAAAAAGTGACATTTTAGTCATTTTGTGTGTTAGAACGAATGGGGGAGTTGTCCACAGCTACATCACAGTGACATTACCTGTTCGGCCAATTTGAAATTCCCATATGCATAGTGATTACAACTTTCAAAAAATCATAACTTTCTTATTACTTATCCGATTTCGTTCAAACTTTCACCAATCTGCTCCTCTGATTTTTCCTCTTTCTTTTAAAGCAACTTGCTATTAAGGTTGGATTTCCCTTTAAAGGTCGAACTTCCGCCAAAAATGACACAGCCCCACATAAGAGTGTTTTCGTAAGTGTGATTTGGCAAGCTGATTGAAACGTAAAAATTCCATTTACCAGTACAGTATAATCCTATGATAGGATTTTTCTCTATCTGTAACATGAAATGTACCAAAGTGCTTAATCAATGCTGATATGTTGTCTAATGTCTACCTAACAGACCCCTGAAGAACAAGCCCAGGCAGCCAAGCTACGCGGCAACAAGTACTTCAAAGCAGGTCACTATGATCAGGCCATCAAGCTCTACACCCAGGCGATTGAGATCTGCCCCAAGGAGAACGTCAAGGATCTAGCAACGTTCTACCAGAATAAAGCTGCTGCACATGAACAAATGGTAAGGTCTGTGATGCTGTGTAGTGATCTACCGGTATAACAACTATGCCTTTAGCCTTGGAGAACTGAATGCAAAGTACATGTAGTTGTCCTTGTGGAATATTCCCTTTGGAATAGTTCTCCTGAAAGTGGTATAGTCGTCTTAGGAGTTTAATCATTTTTAGGCTTCATGCTCTCTACCTGTCTCTTTCTTCTTACAGTGAATGTACCACAAGCTAGTTCTCCTTGCAAGGCTGCTGTTGTGAGTAGGCTAGTTGTGAGGGGGTGCTTGTTTAGGATGGTAATTGTCTTTATGGAATAGTTGTTTTGGGAGTACACTTTGAATTCTATGACCCTCGAGGATGACTGTCATTTTATCCATGCAAGTCACTTGTTCTTAGTGTTTATAAAATGCACACTGAAATAAGTAATTTCAATTTGATACTTGCTGTTAACTTTGAATAAAAGAATTACAAAAACATCACCTAAACACATCTCATACTGTTGGTGAAATATATGTTATCAACAGGCATGCTCTTAATGTTTCATTCTTTATGTTTGGGTTTGTGTTTAATGGTTTACTGTTGATTGCCATTTTTTTTGTCTGCGATTACTGAATACTAATTAATCCATAAAAGTTTTCCTTTCCTTTGCCTTTGTAGACCAACTATGCCCAGGTCGTGGTGGACTGTAACAACGCCCTAGAACTCAACAATAGATATGTGAAGGCTCTCTTCCGTCGTGCAAAAGCTTATGAGATGATGAATGAGAAAATGAGTTGCTTGGAAGGTAGGCTATCCATTTTCACTAATCCTGAGTGTTGTCCATTTATAAACTGGGGCCCCCCTACTGTGACTTTCTGAGCCCTTATTCATTTTGTCTTATCCGACAATCCCGTCTCTATATGATGGGACAACAGAATAGACTTCACATAGACTTTGTACATATACCTCAGCATGGGCAGGTCAGAAAGTTTGCAAGAATTTCACTTTTTACACTAAGTGAAATCACCTACGAAAATTCATTCCCCATTTTAAAAATACATTTGTATTTTTTCATTTTAGTATATCGGGTCTAAAAGTCCATTTTACCTTCTAAAATCTTGGAGGGTTTTTGCGTTTATTGGAGAATGGATTTTGGCATGAGATTTCTAGTGTGAAAAGTGAAACTCTAGCTATCTCTTTGACATGCCCGAGCCAAGTTTGTAGGTATGTTCAAAGTCTACTCATAATCTGAACTATTGTCCCGTATGTAGAGATTGCTGTAAGTTTTTAAACTGAATGCCTGGGAGTTTCATCTAAAGTTTATACCATATACTATAGTCCAGGATTGTATTTCCGAACAGATTGTATTACCGAACGTGTACAGTTAAGCGCCTGAAATGGGTTTTCATACGCGTGGGACTACGCGTATGAAAACCACACTATTGAAACAAAGGTTGTGTCTTTTTCCTATAGGTTTCACACGTTCGGAAATACAGTACCTTTTTCAAGGGACCAAAACACCGCATCGTTGGGAAGGGGTTCACTCGGAAGGGAATATCGTATTAAATCTACGTTGTCTTCTTAAAATTTCATCAACTTCTAAATTCTGTAGGACTTTGAGCATTCATTATCTAAGTTTGACAGATATTCGTTTGATATTTTATTTGCTATCTTTGATTTTCTGAAAAGTGTTCAGACCCTGGATCCACCACCATACAGTTTGGCCTCTCAAATGACCTTTGACCCGTTGATTATTTGTCTCCCTCTATAGATGCTACTGCAGTCTGTCTCTTGGAAGGTTTTTCCCACCAGCAGGGCATGATACTGGCTGACAAGATGCTCAAGGAAATCGGCAAGGAGAAAGCAGCAGAGAAATACAAGGTATGATCAACAGCTGTTATGCTTTACCCTTTCTAGACAATTGACCACATTTTGTGGTTTTGCTAAATAACTTTTGATTCAGAGATCTAAAAAATATACCAGATGCATGAGTAGAAAGAGCAAAAATTTCTGCACACACTACGTCTATTTTTGTTACATGACCATATTGCGTTTGATCCCAGGAATTTTAAAAAGGAGAAGAAGCTTTAAAATCCTTAAATTGGCATTGAGAGGTTAAAAATCATTGTTTTTTATCGAAATTGGCAACTTTTTCAACTTTTCGACAATTCTTTTAATCATGTATATTGTTTTCAGAGACATTACCCCTTATTACAATCTTGACGCACTAAAAGAAAAATATTATTGTTGCCAATTTGAAGAACAAAATGTGATCAATTTTAATAGCCCTTAAATAATTCTTGTCCTGAAAGGGTTAAAGGGAAATCCAATGTTAATGGCAAGTTGCTCTGAAAGAAAGTGGAAATATCACAGAAGCAGATTGGTGGAAGTTTGAACAAAATCGGACCTGCAATAAGAAAGATATGAATTTTGGAATGTTGTAATCACTATACATATTGGTATTTCAAATTGGCCGAATCTGTAATGTCACTGTGATGCAGTGGCGGACAACTGCCCCCTTTGCTCCATAACACAAAATGACTAAAATGTCATTTTTTTTTTCAAAATTGTATTACTCGGTATGATCTTTCTTATTTCTTAGGACCTATAACAATATGCTATCTACATATAGTACTGCCCCGAGGGTAAAGGCGCAAATTAAGAATATTTTGGTGTACGACAAATGGGAGAGTTTTCCGCAAGTATGTCAAAATCGACTTACCAAATTGCCAATTTGAAATTCGGATAGATGTAGTGATCTCAATTTTCAAACATCCATAACGTTTATGTTCCTTGTCCGATTTCTTTCAAACTTTCACCATCCTGTTTTTCTTATTTTTCTGCTTTCACACAAATCATCTCATTACCAAGGTTGGATTGCCCTTTAACAATTGGGTGGGATATTGAATGTGAGAATATTGGAAAATAAAATAATGCCATTTTAAACATATTACCACTCAAACACCATTGTGGAGATCTGGCAATATTACCACTATGCTAATTTTAAAAAAGACTTGATCTAAGCAAGTATGATTATGTTAAATTTCCATCGCTGATTAATTTATCAGTTGCTTTTCCTTATCTCGTTTCTGTTTTTTTGATTTCCAAGATAGAGATTAAATACTTACATTTGATTGTGTTTTCTTCTGCATGTACATTCACCAGCCTGTTGGTGGTAATCATGTAGCTTTCCTTTTAATGACCTTATACATATGTATATTGCTGCCCTTATTTATCACAATTGTATGAATCATCTTTAATTTCATATTTATGAGTAATAGGACATCTGAGTCATGAAAATTCACCTTTTATGAAATAATTGTTGAGAATCTGTCCAGTCACATGGGCATTAATGTTTGCATTTTCCCCCCTCGTACCTATTCATTGATTCATTTATTTACATATTCTGTTCACGTACAAACAGGAGAGAGTTCCAAGCCTTCCGTCAGGTCAGTTCATTCGATCGTACTTCTCTTCATTCTCTAACGATGGTATATCTAATACCAGCGAAGAAGATTACTGCTCACCAGATGACTTTGCAAGGTATTACCTTATTTGAGGAATGAATGTGGTGTAGTGCAATTTAATTCAGTGTAAATAAGAATTTACTTGTTTTAAACAGAAGGTTGAGAGTTCTGAGAAATGTGAAAAATAATTTGTGAGCTTTCACGATCTTTTCTAGACCGAAAATTCTGTCTCTCGTTTGTTAGCCTCTTATTTGGGTAGGGTCGGCTCTTCACTTAGAGACAAAAACGGGCCTATCACTCTGCTGTGCAAACTTACTACTCGTCGACGAACAGTCGGCATGTAGTTGGAAAAATCTGTATATTTTATTTTTTTATATATTTTTTATAAATTGAATAGATTAGGCCTAGGCTCTACACCGTAACGAGTCTGTTCACTTATCAATTTGACTGTCTTATTCCTTTTAATGCTCATTTTTCAGGTAATTCAGGGTCCAAGGTATTCTCCGTTTGAAAATCTTGCAGCTGTATTCAAACTCTTTCCACTGCGCAGGAATGAAGTTGACATTGCATCTGTCCTAGTCTATGTACAATGGTAAATGATTATGAAGGAAAAAATGTGATGAATTCATTACGAACTCGTACACAATGATTTTTTTCCCCTTCATAATCATTTTCCCTTGTACATAGATTAAAACGGATGCGATGTCAACTTCATTCCTGCGCAGTGGAAACAGTATGACCTATGACTTAAATCTAATTATTTCATCCAAAAAATGAAAATTTATTGTAGTGCTCATTAACTAATAGTAGTGATACTGAAAGAATCATTAATCAAAGATCATATCAAGAGATTTTTTATGAAATAAATGGATAAAAGTCATATGTTGTACAGGATACGTTGCACAGAATTACCCTTTAGAATATCTGAGTACATTATCCTTATGTTGACCCCTATTTTGTAACCTCTCCTTCTCTCTCTTGACTTCCCTCCAGTACTGGCTATGCCAAGGCCAAATACTGTTTCAAAGAAGGCCATTATGGCACCATCATCGATGCCTGCACTGACGAGATTGACAATCAAGGATCAAAGCTTCCAGAGGCTCTTCTCATGAGGGCGACCTTTTACCTGCTCAAAGGTCAGGGTTTGTTAGCCAGGCCTGATCTTGATGGAGTCATTACATTACCAGATGCTGACAAGAAGGTAGGAGGTTGGCAACTTCTCGTTAAAAACAATTGCTGAAAATTCCTCCTTATTGTAAGAGCTCACCTAACAACTCCACAAGGTTACTCTCTCATGCTTTGTCATTGAAAGCCAACACAAGATCCAATTAATTAGAAGTATGCACTTTCTTTGTTGTGAAGAGAACTCAGCTGAACACTGGCAGGAAATTTGATTCCCATTGTTTGCCAGTGTGAGCATGAATATCTTGAAAACATAATAACAGAACTTCCCATTAAAAGAGAAACAAATTAATTCTTGGAATTTTGATTATGTAAGTTTTGACAGTGTAACTGCAAACTCTGCAAAGTTTGTCATGTGACTGGGACTACTTTTTCAGCTTTTTCAGTGCTCACAGTTTGTGCAATTTTTTAGTATTAGCATAATGGCTGTTTCCATTAAAAATTCATGCAATATGAATGCACTGTATAAACTACAGGAAGTTTTCAGGAATTTTATCAGTGTAATTGCACCAATGTTTGTGAAATTTAAAACAAATGCCATCTTTCGTGCAATATGCTCATACCGACTAACAACTGAACCCTTTTCTTTGCAGTTGAAAAGTCTCCACCATTACTCCAGTTCAAAAATGTACTTTAAATTTTATGCATGCCTTTTCTACAATGGTTACTTATAAATTGCTTCTTTGTATGCATGCCTGACATAGCAACAATTTATGTATGCAACCAGCATTTTGACTTGTGAAGTACAATAGCAAAGTAAAAGGGAAAATGCAAAGGGTAGAAATGTTAGTACATTTGTGAACTGGTCAGTAATTGCAATATGTTTAGATATATTGGTAAAATATTAAATGATCTCAACCTTTGTCTTTGCAGTTGAAAGCTAATGCCCTGATCAAGCGTGGTAGCATGCACATGCAGGAAGGAGAACAGAAGGAGGCCATGGCTGACTTTGAGCAAGCAGCTACCATCGATCCTGATAATGCTGATGTGTATCATCATAGGGGACAGGTAAGAAAGTGATAAAGACAGCTGAAACCTACCAACAAGGTATAACTTCATCAGTGGAGCCAATGGGGGGGGGGGGGGGGGGGGGGGGAACAAGGAATTTCTCTATGAATAGATGTCATCGATTGCGCTAAGTGCAGTGACATGTTCAACTGGGTTTTCCTAAAGTAAAAGTCAAGCCAGAGTTATCCCAGATTTAGTATCCAACGGCTTAATGTAATACATGTACAGTGAAACCTGTATATAAAGACTACTCAAGGGAGACAAGAAAAGTGGTCTTTATGAGCAGGCGGTCTTTATGTACAGGTTCCTTTAATACACGTTTCAATAAGAAAAACTTTTCAAGGGAAACAAAAATTGTGGTCTTTCTATACAGGTGGTTGTAAAGCATGTTTGACTGTATTTCAATTTAGTTGTGTTAGGGTAATTTTGGTAATTCCTGCAAGCATAAATGTTGGGGTGGTTGTCCAAGGGTATTTGTCCAAAGGGGTAGTTGAACAGGGATGATTGTCCTAGAGGGGTAACCTTTCCAGTATTGGTCTGTGGGGGGCTTCTCCTAGTATAGATTGAATTGAGTTATCACTGGCTTGTCTTCAGTTTTAAAATATTTAGTGAACCGTTGAATTTAGTTGATTCTAGTGAACAAAAGAAGCATGACCTTTTTCTTCTTTTTTTTTTCCAGCTCTTACTTCTCTTAGAGCGAGTAGACAAGGCTGTGGAGGACTTCCAGAAGTGTGGCCAGCTGAGCCCAGACTTTGCCCTGGCCCACGCCCAGCACTGCTACGCTAACTACCGCCTGGCCGTCATGATTCAGAGTCCAATGCAGATGCAAGCTGCTGTCAAGGCGCTCGAGGAGTGCTGCAAGAAGTTCAGCCATTGTGCCGAGGCATTCGCACTCTATGCACAGGTAGTATCATAGTCACACCAACAAGACCAATGACAGACCAAACAAAAAAAATGCATTGCCACCAATTGCCACCAATTGCCAAGAATCAGTCAGTTTGGGGTCATTGTGGGGTCATTTTTGGCGGAGTGACTGGTGTTATGAACTCATGTTCACACTCTGTGTCGTAAACTGACTCAAAAAGAAATT
Organism: Heliocidaris tuberculata; assembly: GCA_025618425.1. Classification (NCBI taxonomy): domain Eukaryota; kingdom Metazoa; phylum Echinodermata; class Echinoidea; order Camarodonta; family Echinometridae; genus Heliocidaris; species Heliocidaris tuberculata. The sequence goes on from CM046833.1 coordinate 35,819,522, forward strand.
TTGCTGCAAAACAGGGGCAGGTCAAGGATTTGGTGAAAAGGGGGGGCACAAATCTCTGAAAACTTTCTGCCGAGCCAAAAAAAAAAGAAGAAGGTCACCAGATTTTTTGGGGTCCACTTTTCATCCAAAATTCTCTGACAAGCAATGAAAAAGGTCATTACACACTTTGAGGGCCTCTTTGTTTTACAAAATTCTCTGACAAGCCCCCCCTCCCAAAAAAGGTTATCAGTTCACTTTTCTTTCAAGGGGGGACGGGGGCATGGGCCGGAAGTGCCTGCCCCCCTAATTGGTCAATGCTGCAAAATAAAAACCACGTATCTTTTAAATGAATGGTAAGTAGGTGTGAAGGAAAGTAGCAGCTCGCTACAAAGGGCCCTGCATTATATCACTATCTGTGTATTGTGAGATAAAGAAATTTGAAGCATAATACGCTTATAGTCATTTTGCTTTGCTACAGCAGGTTTCATTGTTGTTTTTTTATGTGCTTTATTGCATCATGCGTGAACGAGCCTCAAAGGACCTGTCTTTCTTATTTTTTCTACTACTTCACTCAGTTTTGTCAAATTTATATCAAATTATAATGTTTTTCTCCAGGGGCTCTTTTAAAAAAATTCCAAAGAAAAGGAGCCCCCTAAGTAAAATTTGGGGGGGGGGGGGGGCTATTACAAGGTCTACCAAGGGTCCAATTTGAAGTATGTTAAAAATTTTCACTGATGTAGACAAATGGATATTACTTTCAAATGTATTTAGGTTAATATTTTTTCAGGTAGGTCTCGAGTTTATTTTACGAGGGTGACATTTTTATGATTTTTCAAAATAGCAGCCCTCATGAATTCATTCTCAGGGTTTTTTTCAGCACTTTTGGGTGCGAATTGTCTATTTTGGGCCCTGAGTTATAATTTCCTGCATTCTGACACGATTGTTTTGTCCCACAGTCTCTCAATGACCAAGGGCAGTTCCAGCAAGCAGACGAAAACTTCCTCAAAGCCGTGGCTTTAGAACCAGACAATCCTACAGCATACGTCCATCGTGGGTGAGTATTGCCCTAGAGGAGCTTTAACCCATTCTCGAGACAATTGACCACATTTTGTGGTTTGGCTTAATAACTTTTGATTCAAAGCCCTAAAAAATATACCAGATGCATGAGTAGAAAGAACAAAGAAATTCTGCACACATTGTGTCCATTTTTGCTGCATGACCATATCCATATTGTGTTTGATGCCAGGAATTTTAAAAAGGAGAATAAGCTATGAAATTCTTAAATTGGCAACACATTGAGAGGTTCAAAATCATTGTTTTGGGGGTCAAAATTTGCAAGTTTGTCACCATGTATGCTGTTTTGATTGATTTAGCCCTTAAATAATTCCTGTCATTTAGCTTTGATACTTGATTGGAATTGACTTTACAATGTGTAGGAGCTGTTTGTATAAATAAAGTCTTTATTTCAATTTGAACTTGTTATGCATATATAGTTACCAGGACCATAGTCCCATTCCAGACTAACGCCAGGTCATATGATTACAGCAAGATACAATGTAAAATATTTCACATACAACTTTACAATAATAGACATTTGTGTAATATACTTCAAAGCCATGTTACAGTTATGTGGATTCGGGTTGATATCATACAATAAATTGGGTTTATATTCTAATCGTTCACAACTAAAATATATTTGAAATTCCAAGAGTTATTGATTTGTAAAAAAGAGACATTACTTTACATTTTATACTTGAAAGAGTAAGCTTATAAACTGGAATTCTTGAGTTTTCTATAATGAATTTGGAATCATGCTTTTAAAGATTATTATACAAGATTGGTCTTGAAATTTACCTAGGATTGTGTCCAAAGGTCATGTAATTGGTGAAAAAGAGTTGTTTTTGTGTTGTTGCTGTACTTCATCGTTAACTTACTCAGGTCATGGGTTCAAGCCTTGGCATGGCACAAACTCCCTTTGGCTGGGCTTAATGTACATTGGAAGTGCATTGTGTGCTTATAATAGCTAGTGCTGAAGGGAATAGTAATTTCCAAAGCACTAGTAGAAGTGCATAGACATGTTTTATCAGAACGTGATCTGCTCTACAAGAATGAAATATTCTTACTATTATCCTTGCTTTCTGTTGCATTTGTCAGTCTCTTATATCTAGCATGGAAAAAGGATCCTGACCAATCCATTAGAATGATCCAGAAAGCCCTAGAGATAGATAGCAGATGTGACTTTGCTTATGAGACACTTGGTACTATCGAAGTTCAAAGGTAAGAAACAGTAATCCTCCATCTTCACATGTTTTTGATCTTGTCTATTTATTTCCACACAGATTAATATAAAGGGGTATATATGGGAGTCATCTTTAAAAGGGAAGTCCACCCTGGTATTTAGTGATTTGAATTAAAGCAGATAAATCAAAGAAACAGAATAGTGAAAGTTTGAGCAATATCCGTTCAGAAATAAGAAGTTATGAATTTTTTAAGGTTGTAATCAATCAAACACAAATTGGCAACTCTGTGCCGTATCTTGCGAGTTCCTCTTTCATTTGCTCTGTACAGAATATTTCCTAGAATTCCATTTTCTCATTCATAAAGGGATAGATTTGTTTCATACAAGTTGTGTGTAAAAACATATTTGCAATGATTATATGTAGGGTGCATATATGATTAAATATTTTCTTTAAAGAAAATTTGAATTTTTTTTTTTTTTTTTTTTTTTAGTGCAGGGCAAATGGGAGAGGAGCTCACAAGATACGTCACAGAGTTGCCAATTTGTATTTGATTGATTACAACTTCAAAAATGTACAACTTTCTTATTTCTTATAGGATTTTGCTCAAACTTTCATTTATCTGTTTAATTTTTCTGCTTCTTAAAAAAGATATTAAAACCAACGTAATATCAGGGTGGACTTGTTTAAGTTTTTCAATTGTGGTCGTCTGTTGCCCAGGGTGTGGTGCAAATTGCTTCCAGTAAAAGTGATCAGTGTCAGATGTAGGTGTCCGTGACACATGTCTTTTGGGAGGCAGAGTGGGGGTGATGGTCAAATGGTTCCCATGGGACCGATGTCTTGTATTCCTTCATTTTATATCTTTCTCTCTCCTTTTTACTTGGAAACCTCACTAATTTTTCTCACTCTTTCTGTCTCTTTTTTCTGTCTCTTTTTTCTGTCTCTCATGCTTATCTATCTTTCGTCATTCTGACCCCGCCTTCCCTCCCCTTTCTCTCTGTCTCTGTCTCTCTCCCCCTCCTCTCTGTCTCTCTCTCTCTCTCTCTCCCCCTCCTTCCCTGACTCTTCATCTCTCAATTTTTTTCTCTATATTTTTCTCTCTAGGGGGAAGATGGCAGCTGCTCAAGAGTACTTCAATCAAGCGATAGAGCTAACGAGAACAGAGATGGAGATGGCCCACCTCTTCTCCCTCAGTGTAGCTGCTCAGGCTCAGAGCAATGTCACTACTAAATTTGGCATTGTACCGCCATCTGCTCTAAGACCATGAGAGCTCCGAAACCATCGAACATGAATGGTTGAAAATATCATTGTTGGTTGCCTGGAAAAGGGTACTTGTGACAGATTTCGACTTGGGAATTCAGCTTGTGGTCTGTTTCACTTGAGAAAATTAAATGAACTGTAAAACTAGAGACATTCAGGGGCATGAAACTTTCACGAATTTTGCAAGTGGTTCAAATTTGCTACAGTTTCATCCCCCAATGTGATTGAATTATAGCACAGAATTTTTCTATTCTTGTAAGTTTCATGCCGTGAAAATGGCTGTCGTTCATAATTTGCGAAAGTTTCAGGTCGCCGATGTTTCTAGTTTTAGAGTAATCTTGCGTTCTGATAATGATAATCAATTTTCAGAGAAATGGCTTTAGTTGTGAATTGCAAATTGTGCCGTAGATAGGTTCTTTGGACCAGCAGAACATGCACAAATTAATAAAAAGCTGTTGAGAATGACATTCACTGATAAACTTCAACTCACATCTGCATCAAGGAGAACCCTTATGCCTGCAGTCAGGACGACTAGCTTGATTTCCTTATATTTCTTTGCTCTTTACGCAGCCAAGTATACATTTTTTACCAAACAGTTTGGCATATATATCATCTATTTGTTGTCTTGATCATTGCAGTGTGAGTTTCTTTTGAATCTGTTAGAATCTATTTTCTGTCAAAACCAGACCTCAAGCTCCCCTTGAAGTTTCTTGTGCTGCTAGAGAATATGATTCAAATTAATTTGGAAGCTGTGAATGATACTTTTAATAATGCTCTTGTCAGTGCAATGAATAGTTAAAAAATGTCTTTATTTGCAATTGTCTCACTAAGATTTACAATAGTCAAACACGCCATAAGGGCCCTTTTCCAGGCAGCAGAAGTTTATGACATTATAAGTGATTTGAAAGGATGGTGTTAGTACAATTTTTACCTCATGAAATTGTGATTAGCACTTGACACTCTAGGCCAACGTTGTGTTAAGATTGCATAATTGTATGGTGGTAAAAACCATGACACTGCATTGCACGACTTGTGAGCTGCATCCAAAGTAATGCATGTTGTGTGTTATCTGGTAATTTGGGGTTGTTCCAACTTGGTGTGCAGCTTGGTGTCAGTGTTAATACCACTTGTACCCTTGCGATATGTTGGTGTTGGTAATTAAGTTTGTTTGATTGTAGGTTTGGTCCAGTAGTCATTGTTGAACTTGCAATAAAACAATGATTTCAAATTTTCAACTGGCCTTGAGTTTGGTGTTAAGCCTTCGCAAACACTAGTGTTTTTGCCCTGAATACCAATGAGCTGGAATCGATCTGCAGATTCATTCAGGCATTAATGTTCGACACCTTTGTCACATTGCATGACACCAGTGGTTTAAATTTGGTGTTGGCACTGAACATGATCTATTGCTTCTATTTATCTTGCAAAACCTAGTGTTATGTACTTCTGGTGTCTGGTTTTGAAACATTTACCAGTGGTGCAATGGATTGACACCAAGCTGTACAGCAGTGATGTTAACACTAGCACCAAACTCTAAATCACTTGGTATTCCACAGAAAGGAGAAGTTTTGTTATCGCCTGGTATTTATGAGTGATAATGTCCTTCAAAGGATTCAGAGATTGGAAATCTAGCTTTTTGGCCAGAAGCAATGAAAAGTCAGTCTGTCTCCTTTCTGTGGAACAAATATGTACTTGTTATGACTGAAGATTATACAGCTTTCAATTTAATTGATTTGAAAAGTACTGTTTTGCATGATAACTTATAGGAAATGACCATGCAGGAACCAACTATGTGTAGTGGATAAAGAAAATACATGTAATTTTTGAAATGTTGCTGCCTGGCGATATGAATAATTTTTCTCTTTCTTATTGCTCCACTTGAAAAGAAAGCAAAAAAAAAAATCTGGCATTTAAAATTATGACCTTATTCATCAACTTCAGTCAAAGAAATCATACAAATCGATTTTGCAGAGTGAGTGACATTTCACATTTGCTTTAGCTGCTATTGTTTTAGACGATGCTTATGTAGGACTAACCAAAAAATGATGTTTGGCTGTCCTTTCCAAAGCAGGTAGATGGCTAAACGTAACCAAATTCACTGGAAAAAAAAAGTTTTAGTGACAATTTTTTATGTATGGATGGTTTAGGTTCAGTCTAAAGCATGAGCAATGCCATGATAATACATGTATATTATTTTTTTTTTTTACATTCTGCTTGCTTGCATTTTACACACAACTTCAAAGAGGTCTCGCTTAGATATCTTAGTATTCTTGCTTTATTAAAATGGAGAAAACATATGAAATATACTGTTTTTAGTAGAACTTGCATACATGCCATAACTGATAACCAATTTCAGACCCTAGAAATACCCATTAGCGAATTGACTTAGATGATTTGTGAAATGGCAACTGTACTGTAAAATGAAATTAAAGGATTTTTTTCTGCGGAGGAAATATCTAAACCTGACCAAATTAATGCTTTTCTCAGTTTATGAAATCTAAACTCCAATTGGTCTTTCTTTCAAATACTTGTTGATAAATTATTAACAGGGTTTCGAAATTATATTGATTAAACTGCATATCTTTTGTGATTTTTGTATATTTTTACATATATTGTGTACTGCAAGTGTCCATGTATTTATCCTGTTCAGTTGACAGCATACTAGTAAGGTCTATTAATAATAATAATAATACATAACATTTATATTGCGCTTAATACAATGTTTCTAAGCGCCGAAGTAGTATTATTACCCTGGCTTTAGCCCAGCTGCCCTGTAAGGCGCTGAAAGCATTCAAGGAATAAATTCCTACCAGGTACCCATTTACTACACCTGGGTGGAGAGTGGCAAATGTAGATTAATGTCTTGCCAAAGGACATTAGGGCGGCGGTGGGACTCGAACCGCGAACCATGAGATCCACAGTCCGGTGACGTATCCACTAAACCACGACACCTCTACAATTCTGCCAGCTTGGTGAAATGAAGGTTGCTACATGACACCTATTTTCATTTACCAAACATATATTCTTTGACAATATTTTTTTTCCCCCTATATAGTTTCATTTTTCTTGTCTTTTTCTTTTCTATTTTTGTATAATATTGTCAACTCATGTTGTTCTGCTAAACCCACAGTAGCTTCCCATATTTTTCTGTTTAAACTAGAACATTATTTCTGCCTACTTTCCTAATGGTCGTCTAACCCCCAAGTCATAGGCACCTGACCAGTGTAAACAATACTCTAAAAGACTCGATAAACAGTGTTTATCATTAAGTTATGTTTAAGTTACTGAGCAATGGTGTTGCAGGTGCCTGGCAATGACATCAAAGGTATTAGGTAACCGTGTTGAAAAGTAAGCTGGACGATGTGAACGGAACTGACTTGGAGAGTATAGTGAAAACTGGTTATATCATTAATAAAAAACGAAATAGTAGGTCCTGGTTCATTGTATTCTATTGCTTTTTAGCCCTGATATAAATATATTTCAGTGTAACAACGTAATTTCCTTGGTCCCGAGAAGTCTATTATAACGAGGTTCGACTCTACTAAATGAAAGCATTACAACATCCAAATGATTACTTAAGAGAATTCAGAGGTGGATGTATTAGACAAGGAAAAGATTACAGATGTTGCATGTGTACTATTCTTCTGGTGATTTAGGTATTTTCTTATATTAGATAAAGTATCTTTGGTGCTGTATTCAATACGATGTTCATATTCTTAACACCCTAACATTTGTACATGTAGCATCTTTCAGTTACATAACTATTCGTTTATTTTGCTGGCAATCATACAATCATATCTAAACTAAAGATAAGAATGTAAGATTTGCAATACAGTGGAAACTTGGTACAACGAGGTCCTTTGACCATCAAAATTACCTTGTTATAGCAGGAATCTTGTTATAACAGGTTAAAAAAACAATAGAATATCACGAGCTGGGACCAGGAATATTACCTTGTTATATTGTTATATCAGACTGAGTTTTCACTGTACTGCTAATCACTTCCACATGACATAGAAATAAGCATGGGGTCTTTTCATTTTTGGCAGAATATTTCAGGAACATCTGATGAGAGCTAAAAGGGCTTGGCGTAGAGCTGTGCATTCCTTCTTTTCATGGGGGGGGGGGGGATGTTGAAAAGAAATTCTTGCATATTTACGCCTGTGCTAAAAGGGCTTGTAGAATTAAATAAGTTTATGCCCTACTGGCTTTCAGCAGATGATGATCGTAAACGATTCTTTACCACCGTCTGTTACTTCATTACATCTTTGTACTGTGTTTAGGCTCTTAATTGCCAAATTTAGCCAAGTACCGGTATTCCAATGCGTGTGTGGTGTAGAAAAAAAAAATCTGCTTTATAATATAACAATGAAGCGCGTCCATTAAAGATTTTCAGATAGTTATTTGAGGGAATCGATGGGAAACATTCCAAATCACATGAGAGTATTTCTTCGGCAATGATTTTTTTTCACATGCATAATACATGTAATTGCTAAATGTTCTACATTCAAAGAAAGAGGCCATGAGCGAACTTAGTCTTAGATATATTATAAAAGTAGCTGCAATTTTGCTTTACTGCTCGCTGCCATCTTGCTTTTAAACATTAGTAAATCTCACCTGCTTAAATGTAAGTTGTTTGGTATTTTCTCTCACATTAGGCTGCTTAGCACAGCCTTGCATAGAAAAAAAGAACTGAACTATACTTGTAGTAAAAAAACTCATGGCAAAACAATTCACTCTTCGAATCAATGAATATTTCCTAACATCTTCATTTATGGGAAATGTCTAAGTATACTGGCACATTTTGATATTTTTTGTTTTGTTTATTTTTACCAAGAAATTAATGTGATTAACCCTGTGATTCCTGGACAAAATCAACTGTCCTTCGATGACAAAAAAATTTGTTGCAAAATGTGGCAAAGGTATTGTATTATAATACAGTATATGTGAGAGGAATGAGGAGACGAAGTCTGAAAATATGTTCTAAATTGTATTATTCGTGATTGGAATACACTTTATTTCTACTGTGGAGAACCGTTGGAAGAAAAATGAATAAAAACTGGTTCTTTTATAACAGAAACTTACATGCAAGTGTCCTTGTTTATTTCTGTCTTTGGAGATGTCTTTTTCCTTCCTATTAAAAGTACAGTGATATATAAAACTCTTACTTTTCAATTCAGTTATTTCACCTTATTAATATATATTAATTCTTGTATACACATTTAATGATTGGTGTAAATAGAGAGCAGAAATATCAGGTACTGAGCGATGGTGTTGAAAAGTATTGGGCAACTGTTGGAAAGTACTGGACAACTTGAAGAGTACATCAAAAACTGTCAATAATTTTTTTTTAAACTACATTGTAGGTCATTGTGCATTGTATTCTAATGCTTTCTCTAAAGCCTCAATGTAACAATATTTCAGTATAACAAGGTAATTTTATAACACAAATGTGGTGGAATTAGAGAGAGATATTTTTTATGCCATTATTTCCCAATTTTTGTCACATTTGTATATACTCTGAAGGTAGATTCTATTTTCATGTAGGCTTTCCGGTAATCATTGCCCCTTCACTGACAATAAAAATGTCATTTTGGCTCCTGTTGTATTGGGAAAAAGTGCTAAATCTTTTGGCATATTTCAGTTTAACTGCTGAAAATTGTTCATACAGTATACCCGTTACATCCCAAAAAAGGGGTTGAAAGTGAAATATACATGCAAAGTTGTTATTCAGTGATAGAGAGCATTTGATCTAACAAAACCTTGCTTTTCTCTTGTTCTAGTAGCAAAAATGCTCAGTCAAAGATTAGGGCATTCATCGAAATTCAATGTCTAGAAATGTCTCATATAGCCGGGAAGCTGCAGAAACGTTCCCTTGATGGCCGGGCACCAGCACCGCTTGCGACCCGTGATGGTTTTGTTGTAGTCGGGTGGAGCACCGCCATCAAAATTAGAGACCTGTGTAACAACGAAATAAGATGGTTATCGGGGGCGGATCTAGCTTTTTTCCAAGGAGGGGGTTTGAGGGGCTGAGCTGGGTATTGCGAGGGAGCGTAGAGACCGAGCCCGAGCGAGCGAAGCGAGCGAGGGGGGTATCCCCCCTCCCACAGTAGGGAGATTTTTCATTTTTAGGGTTGCTAGCTTGCGATTTTAAGCATACTTGCATGCTCTATTTTTTCTCTTTTTTGCCCAAATAAATGTTTACTTGGAAGCGAGCGAAGCGAGCGAGGGGGGAGGGTGTGGGAGGGGGGTATCCCCCCTCCCACAGTAGGGAGATTTTTCATTTTTAGGGATGCTCTATTTTTTCTCTTCTTTGCCCAAATAAATGTTTACTTGGAAGCGAGCGAAGCGAGTGAGGGGGGAGGGTGTGGGAGGGGGTATTCCCCCCTCCTACAGTAGGGAGATTTTTCATTTTTAGGGTTGCTAGCTTGCGATTTTAAGCATACTTGCATGCTCTATTTTTTCTCTTTTTTGCCCAAATAAATGTTTACTTGGCAGCCCAAGGGGGGGGGGGGTTTAAACCCCCTAAACCCCCCCCCCCCGTAGATCCGCCACTGGTTATGTTGAGTACTGGCAAAGGTTTTAATGCTTACGAATAAGTGTAGTAGCAAAGAATCGTTGCTTGACACTCAAATTTATACATATAATCTAAAAAAATAAAATGTTAAAGCATCATTAAAATGGTTGGAGTGACAACATTTTCGAAATTGTGAATTAACACTTTTAAAATGCTGGATACGACCTTCGTACTGTTGGATCCAGCATGTTAAAAGGAGAAATCCCCCGAGGAGGGGGGGGGAGGCGGAGCGGGGGCACTCAATATATTGGACAGACGGGTATGTGCCGCAGGCTTTGACGACCCCCTTTTCAACGGCCAATCGCCGTTCTCAAGATACCCGATTTCTTTTAACTGCCGTTCCGAAAACCCTTCTCGGAAACGCAATGCCCCGTAATACATTACTGATAGGTTCCCTAGCCTTAAAATGTCGCACGATCTGGATTATGAGTGCTTCGAAATATACGCATATACCTAAAATAAAGGTTGTCAGATCTCAAGACCTTGTTGCTGCTGTCTCTAGTGTCCACTCTCGTGTCCACCCCACCCCTCTCTCTTTCTCTCTCTCTCTCTCTTTTGTTCTCTTTCTCCATCTACATAGTATTTCACTATCCCTCCCCATCTCTCTCTCTCTCTGTCCTTTTTTTAAAATCTCATTCTTCATCTATATATTCCACTACCCCCCTCTCTCTCTTCCTTTCTTGTCCTTTTTGTTCTCTCTTTTTATCTTTATGTACATGTATATATATATATATATATATATATATATATATATATATCGTCACCGTTTTCACGAAGTGGCCTCGTAGTGCGCGCAGCGACAAAAGTAGATTTCGAGAAAAACGCATTTTAAAAGTTAACGTTATTCAAATTGTGATTTCGGGGGTTAAACGTAAATTTTCCAGGATTTTTTTTTTATAACGACATAGTACAGAATTTAACTATTCTGCCCATATACTTTTTGTTTACAATAAATACATAATCAAGAGGGTATGCTGTTACAAACTGTGGGGACGGTTTGTGAAAACGACGCGTATATGGAATACGCATATTTTCGTTTTCACGAACCGTCCCCACAGTTTGTAACAACATACCCTCTTGATTGTCAGCTCAGTATGTATTTATTGTAAACAAAAATTATATGGGCAGAATCGGTAAATTCTGTACTTTGTCGTTATCAAAAGAAATCCTGAAAGATGTACGTTTAACCCCCGAAATCACAATTTGAATAACGTTAACTACCGTTTTCACGAAGTAGCCTCGTATAGCATGTATAGTGCGCGCAGCGACAAAAGTAAATTTGGAGAAAAAACGCATTTTAAAAGTTTACGTTATTCACCTTGTGATTTCGGGGGGATAAACGTACATCTTCCAGGATTTCTTTTGATAACGACATAGTACAGAATTTACTGATTCTACCCATATAATTTTTATTTACAGTAAATACATACTGAGCTGATAATCAAGAGGGTATGTTGTTACAAACTGTGGGGACGGTTCGTGAAAACGAAAATATGCGTATTCCATATACGCGTCGTTTTCACAAACCGTCCCCAAAGTTTGTAACAGCATACCCTCTTGATTATGTATTTATTGTAAACAAAAAGTATATGGGCAGAATAGTTAAATTCTGTACTATGTCGTTATCAAAGGAAATCCTGGAAAATGTACGTTTAACCCCCGAAATCACAATTTGAATAACGTTAACTTTTAAAATGCGTTTTTCTCGAAATTTACTTTTGTCGCTGCGCGCGCTACGCGGCCACTTCGTGAAAACGATATATATTTCACTATCCCTCTCCATCTTCCTCTGTCTCTCGAGATCGGTCCTTCCTTTCTCTAGCTCTTCATCCCTCTATCCCTCCCTCTCTTTCTCACCATCTATATACTTTATTATATATTATCTCACTTTATATACAATCATAACTATTTCATTTCCCTCCTCTCATACCCCCCCCCCCCCCTCCATTGAGATCAAACCCTGCAGGTACCTGAAGTGTTGCTTTTCGAGCGCTTTCCACCAGTCTCTTCGACGTCTTCCAAGGGCGTGGTTTCCCGAGAGGAATCTTATCAGGTACTGGTCGAAGAATCCCTATGCTTTCATCTGTATAAATATAATGAAAACAACCAATGTTCGAACCACAACGTTTAATAGATTTGTTTTTGTTTGTTTGTTTGTTGTTGGTTTTTTTTGAGGATCCTTTTTACTGAGATCTATAAAGAAACGTTAAAAAGAATGTCTTGATTTACCGATTTAGCATGAGCAGCAAAAAACCCTATTCCCTGAAGCCTCAAGAAAACATTATTTAAAGGGGAAAATCAAACAGACGCAAACCTCACACCCCCCCCCCCCCCACTTGGAAAGACGTTCCGCCGCCCCTGGTTTCAGAAGGACACTATAGGGATTCTATAGCTTTGTTTGTATGTTTATTGGTTTGTTTGTTTGTTTGTTTGTTTGTTTGTTGTTGCTTTTTTTTTTCTCTCAGTACAATCAGCCTGTTAACCATACAATTTAAGGTTTGGATCTTCTAGACTCATGTGAAAAATTTAACTTTTCATAATATATACCCAGCACTCAAACGGACAATGCAATATATACACGCCATTGGACGAAATGAATACATCTGATAAACTGATAGCGTGATGGTGGACTTACCGGGAACATTTGGAATTATTCTCCGTTTTCTTTGAAAAGGAGTGGAGGTTGTCATCATGGTGGTGTTCTAGTACATGAGTGAATGAAGAGGCGGAAATGATGTTAAAGTGATTTGGTAACTTTGTAGAGGTTTGATAAAATCTGAGCTGCCTGGCCTTACATGCTATCATTGTATGTAATATGGTTTAAAAATGAAGCCCAGGGGGGAAAAGCAGTTCAAAATCATCATGTGTTTCACAAATGTAAACATATGCAAGTGACCGGAAATGCCAGACTCATTTTCCCCCATGCATAGACTCAGTGTTAGACTAAAGCGTATGCATGGCCATACGCTTTCGTAAATGGGAGTATTCAGTCATAGATATCATAATAACAGCATTATATATTTGAAAATCTTTCTGTGCCTGGCTATTTATTTATCCTTCTGAACATCATTATACAAGACAGATATCAAAATTCAACAATTTATTAAATCAAGCCTCCACAAAGTTACCGAATCGCTTTAAAACAAAGATGGTAGAGTACGGAGCAAGGGAAGAAAATAATGGAGAGGAAGGAGATTTGAAAAGAAAAAAACAAGAACAAGATAGGATTAAAGATAAGACGAAGGAAAAAGAAGAAAGAGATGAAGAAGGGGGAAAAGGAGAAGACTAAGTCGAAGATAACGATGATAAAGAAGATTGAATGTGATGATGATTATGATGATGATAATGATGAAGTCTTATTTTCTTCCTTTTTTAAGGACAAGCATAACATTAAGAAGTAGATAATCGAGGTTTGTTAGAAGTATTTTTTAACCAAACGAAGAAAGAAAACAGAGAGGCATTCTTTAAAATAATTTTAAAAAAAACAGATTCACAGAACTAAAGAAGAGGCAGGTGGAGGTCGAAAAAAAAATGATTTCATAAAGAAAGAGTAAAGGGGAAATAAAAGACAAGAAAGGGACGTATTAGTATATTATTTCGTGACAAGGATTAGACGATAATGCACAGGAAATGAAAACGAAAATGCTGTACAAAAGCAGAGAGGGATGGAAAGATGCAAGAATAGGTGAAAGCGAGATGAGATGATGTAATCATTTACAGGGGTGTCACTAGACCGTTTTGGAAAAGGGTGGTTTAGTACCAAATGTGCCTAATTTTGCCAATGAAATTTACAACAAAAAAATAATAATAAAGAAATAAAGAAAAAAATTGACGGCCTTATGCTTTTAAATTTGCCGACATGCAGACTTTCTAAAACTTTTTGAAACAATAAAAAAAAACAACCACGAATTGATATGAAATAAAAATAATAAATATGCCACCCGCACATGCCCCTCTGGAAACCCATGCTCCAATTAAAAATAATTTAAACATACTAAATCTAATCATTGCATCGGTGAAGTGTTTGATACAATCATAGAAAACAATCAAATCATCTCAGTACACCAAGAATTACATTTTTTTTAATGCATACCTTTGGACATGCTGGTAGTAGGGGCTCTTCTTTCTTCTCTGAATCTTCTGTATGAGTTGGTACTGAAAATAAAGGTATGGATGGATGAGAACCATAAGAAAATCCTCAATAATTAGAGTAAGCCATGTCTTTTGAAGAGGTCAAATCTTGTAGGATTTTCAAAAAGGGCAGGGGACAAAATATATCCCTAAACGAACCCTGGGGGCGTAAAAGATTTTGACTTTATGTAATGTATAGAAGGCGATTTTTTTTTCCCGGAATTTTTTTCTTCTCTATTTGAATCCCATTTTCGTAAACCTAAAAGACCACTGCCTTCCCTATAAAGGACTTGCGCAATTTTCAAATGATAACATAAACTTATTCCGTCTTTAGAGCTTGATTACATAAATGTTTATAGATGCTTGCCTAATAACAACAAAAATATTTTGGAGGCGGCATTCTGTCCACTGAAATATAGCATTGTGTAAGAAGATGTAAACTGGATTTTTATTCCTCATCTGACAAAAAAAAGAAAAGAAATCCGTCATAAATAGGGGGCACAATTCAACTCGCATTAGCATGATAGCTAGGGGCATTTTCCCACAATAGCATCACATGTTTTCAATAAAGAACACCCTGGCCTATACAATGGAATGCCGATGGAGAACCTATATTGATGAATGCTAAGAATGTCAATGACATGGATGAAATGCTGTTATGAGCAAGAACCCCAAGAACGGGGATCTGTTTGATCAGTGAATCCAGATATTTGGGTATTATTTCAACGGGGTATCTTATTTTGCAATAATATATATTGACTCGTGGACAAAAGTGAAATAAAAGTAACATTTCTGAAATTTCCTGGTCGATGTCTGCTTACCGATTCCTGAAGCAGCAAGGTGCTTGTTCTTGTTGCAGCCGAACCGCGTGGTCCGATCGGGCGTGGTCGGAGGGAGCTTGAACTGGGCTTTCATCAGAGACTGCATCCAGGACGCTGGCGAAACTGAGGGATCGACATGGTTGATGATGGTCTTCACAGTGCAGACAGGCTAGATGGGTGAGTTGATGATCAGGAGGATGAAAATAATGTTGAGGTATTAAAGGTCATGTAAAGTTTTGGTAAGCCCTCAAAACTGTTCGTCAGATTTCTTCAATTTTTGTTGATAAATAGCAAGATACTAGCAATACTAAGACACTGTGAAGATTTCTCCTCCTAAAGTTTAATATTAAACAAATAAGAGGCAAAAACTAATTTATGTGCCGGGACAGGCACGTAAAATCCCAACAAAGGCAGCATGTGCTATACACTGTACACACACGTGTAAAACCAATATGACAGTGCACACACGCTGTCTCTTTGCGAAGCCCCAAGATTGCTGTGCGGGGAGCCGTCGGGGTGGAAGGGTCCTAGCATAATGGCAGTGATCAAGCATTCCTTACAGATATTTACACTGAAATTCACTAGAAATCATAGATGGAATACCAAATGATCTCTTACAGACATCTTTTGATACAAGGAGAACAACATGAGACTATATTTAACAGGTTTCTTTCCAATTTCCTTTTTGCTACCAATACTCTACATGAGCTTTAAGTGGATGGGAGATAAAAGGGGGGTGAGAATAAAAGATAACAGAGAGAGAGAGAACGCGATCTAAGGAGAGAGAGAGGGGAAGGGTGAGGAGAGAAATAAGGGTTTGGAGAGATATGGAGAGGGGATGGAGGGAAGAGAGAGACAGAGAAAGAGAGAGGGACAATGACGGGATTTTAAAAGAGGAAAAACGATGAGTGGCGTGGACAGGGATGTAAAGAAAAGAATAAAATGATAATCTATTTAAAACATAGGCCTATGTATTCAACGTTGAAGAGGAGAAGTCTGTATGGTTCGGTAATTTACAATGAAACATTCTTAACCATATACTGTAATAACAGTGGATGTTGTTTCTGTTGTCTGTGGTCTTGTTTTAAAGATGACAAACTTGAGAAGTTTGAGAACATTGACTGACTGAATCAAATTTAAAGAAGAAAGATAGATAAACAAGACCTTCCCCACCCACATCGACTTCCATGTATGGGCATCATCAGTTTCTTACAAACTTATTCTTTAAGAAGCAAGAATTTGGCCCCTGGGGTATAGGTACTAAGTAGCTATGCTGTGCTGTTCACTCTCTCAGACCTCAGAAATATGATGTGTACAACTTTTAAAATGTCCGATATAATTTAAGGCGCGGACGTGTCGGAGGACTCCAGACAGGACGTCGGCCGGAACCCGGGTGTCGGGCGGGCACAGACAGACCTATTGATCAATGATCATCGACCGAAACTCGTAACCCGTCCTAATGTCCTGCGGGCTTCGCCAGACTCCCATTTGTTTACTGACAGGAGCGGGGCGATTTCTGATCACTATAGTGTTCAAAGAGCACCTCCCGGGCTCCGTCCAACGTACAGGTGACAAGGTAGATTTCAAGCGAAAATTAAGCTCTACTCCCTGGCGGGTTTGAAATTCGGCGAATTTCTGGCGATCCACAAATTCGGCCCGAGACCGTTGGATATGTGACGTAGGCATAAAGAAAAAAGTGGGACCTAGAAACTTGAATGTGTAATGGTAAATGGACATTAGTGGGGCGAAAAAAAAAACTCACGGAAGGACCTGGTTATGATGTGGGTTGGGGGTGTCTATAGATACATACATGTACCCACTGGCGTAGCCAGGATTTTTCAAGAGGGGGGGCCAAGGCGAGGGAGCGAAGCGACCGAGCGGGGGAGGGTGTGGGAGGGGGTATCCCCCTCCCACGGTAGGAAAATTTTTTAAAACCAGGTCATGAAAATGGCATTTTCTGCACCCTAAAATTCTATTCTGGTGTAACCTACTTGAGAAGTGACAGATGAAATAGGATTTTTTTTTTCTCTACTCCGCTGGAATGAATTGTAGTGGAAGGATTACCACTCCTTGGGGCTCCAGAATTCCAAGCAATACGCAAAATTACATGTAGTTGGTGTGTATAAATAGCTGTACCAGTGTACATACGAAACGTTGAAACCCGTGTTTTCGGATAGGAAAATATACAGACTAACAACCAAAAACCCACACACAGACACACTGACTATTGACTAACATATGACTAAGAGGACGCCCTTTCTCATGGAGTGGAATTTATATCTCATCTCAAGCGGTAGTCTCATTTGAAAACACATGCAACATCTTTATTAGGTGTATGTAAAAGACTTTAGCAATTTATTTAGCTGCCTTGTTTAGCTCTTTATCTCATTTTCTCGGTTAGAGGTTGTTCATTAGTTGCCTAATTCGTATATACTACACGAATCCAGCTACGTACTCCTTCATTTAAGTACTGAGGAATTATATAGTTTGATTAATTTTTGTAACCAAAATGAACATCAATGTGAGTATTTAGCACGGAAAAATATTAGAATTACATCGTGTAAAGAGTATAGAGATCACAATTTGTAATAAAAACATATGGAAATAATGTAATTACACATAGAGAACGGGCTAAACAAAGTCTTCATACAACCAAGTCAAGCGCACATGATTTGCCACATGTGAAGGCCGTTTTTGTCATTCAATTTAGTGATAATAGATTTGACTCAAAACTGTAAACATCAAAGCAGAAAGCATCTCGTCCGATGACTTACTAGTATATAAAATACGACTTGAACAAAGAATGAAATTGTATCTTTTTTGAATATTCCTCTATAAAATCGAACTCTACCTTGAAAAACAGTGTTTTGCTTCTCCTCGGATGAAGACCATAAAAATGATATAACGGTGACATTGTTTTCGTATAAAAGCAATGTTGGCTACCACAATGATAACTCTTAAACAAACTCAAGATTTACAAAACGAAGAAAATGGTTATTGCCTCCATCGGACATATACCCATTCACAAAGAGAGGTTTATATTCGGCAAGAATAACTGATACGCCTCTTCATCATTCTGAGTACAATTTCTTTCAACTCTCGACAAACTAAAAGAAATATAAATGTTCTGTTACCAATCTACTTAGTCAATGTTGTTAACAAAGTTTCGGGGTTATGATTTGGAAAGGAACAGTTTTTGCTGGAAATGAAAGCAGTGTTTATTTTGTTTACTTTTTTGGTAATATTTCCATTTTATTTTTCCTTATTTCGATTGTAAGGTAGGGGTAGGGTAAGTCCTAGTAAGACCAGCATGTGAAAAGGAAATTAGTTGTTTTTTTTTGCTCTCCGATCAACAGGGGGGGCCATGGCCCCCTTGTGCCCCCCCCCCCCTGGCTACGCCAGTGCATGTACCTCATTAATCAACCTTCGAATGTGAGCAAAATGCTGAGGGCGGGGCCTATATTTTTCCTCTAACTGGTGGCGATATTTTTTTTCGGAGGATGGGAAAGTCACTAGACGAAAATCGACGCTCCTGATTGGCTTAAAAACTCTTGAGATAGATGTGATTCAGTCGTTTTGTTAAAATGCAGAGTTTAGTGAGTCGATTCAAGCACATGCACAGCTAGAACAGCTACACGTATGCAATGCAATGTACAATGTATACCGTATACGCAACATGCATCCAGTGTATACATGCAGTCGGCTCACTAAGAATCGAACGAAGCGTTTTCAGGTCACATCTATGACAAGCAAAGGTCATGGTCATCCAGAAACGGAGTACTAGTATTTTTTTTATACGTTTGTGTACAAGTGCGAGACGCACACATGTTGAAATATATTGAACTAAATTATTTATTTTAAGTCTCAATGTGAATGTCATATCCAAAACATCGGAAAATGGGGTAAAAATACCAGTAACGTTAGATCTATATCTGGGATAATTTTAAAAATCATGCCGGTGCACTTATTCAGTAAACCGGTATATTTATCATGATATTTCATGTATTTTTTTAATTTTCTTTTTTTTTAATTTCTGACATGTAATATTTAGTCAGCTTTCGGGTTAGGTAGACCTACCTCATAGTCATACTTTGCCCATAGCCTAGGCCCTGTAGTTAAGACAGGCGGAGAGTAGATCTAACTTACAGTGAACGTTATGCTATGCCATGGGAGGCTTCCGTTCGTCTTGGTCTTGGAGGAGAGCCTCAAAGTAAACGTCCAAAAATGTTATAGACCTATAAAAGTTTTTAAAACTCCTTAACAGACGGATCTTTCTGTCTACTGTCTAGGTAACTTAGAATAGATCTAGGCCAAGGCTTAGGGCCTAACTTTTAGGTTCTATTTCAATTGTAAGCATCCATTAGTTACTGATCTAAATCTATCGAACTCCAGGCTGGAGTTAGCAGCGCGTTTAATAAGCCTTGTCCTTGAGCCTTGGTCCTTGGCCTTGCCGACCCACTGTACAATTTCACAAAAAGATGTAAACATTGTCAGTCACTCAGTGAATTCTTAATTTTAAGATCGAAGGGATCTGTCCCCGTGTGTCACAGTCGCAATTCATGTTGCCACATTTAGCTAGATGGATAGGTGTTCGAATCCGAGTAGTGAGCCCACTGCATGTGTACTGCATGCATGTTGCGTATATACGGTATACATTAGCTGTGCATGTGCTTGAATCGACTTACTAAACTCTGCATTTTACCAAAACGACTGAATCACATCTATCTCAAGAGTTTTTAAGCCAATCAGGAGCGTCGATTTTCGTCTAGTGACTTTCCCATCCTCCGAAAAAAAATATCGCTAACTGGTGGTTGGACGTTTGTGACGTAGGACAACAGTGATGGGGGCGCTCTATATACCCAACTGCATGTATCAGAGAGGGCTGTGAACTATATCAGAACCCTTCATGAAGGGCTCTGAACTGTATACATACCTCATTGGTCAACAATCGAAGATGAGCGACATTGTTAGGGTGGGGTTTGTTTATCCTGTGACTGGAGGTCGGACGTTTGTGACGTAACACGATGGTCTTGGCCGTGAAGTCTGTTTGGTAGTTGGTCAGGTCTGAGTCCCATTTTGATCCTACTTCTCCAATAACGCTGCAGAAAATGATAACGTCATTCATACGATTAGATAAAGTCATTCTAGTACAGCCACTTTGAGTCGGATAATAATGATAAAACAATAATATTCTGGATTTATATCGCCTGATACATCTACGATGTCTCTAAAGCGCTTTACAGACATATTATTAACCCGGTCATCCGGTTCATGGCTTTCCAGCACACAATGTATGCACCTTCTCCACTCCCTGGGGAGCATTCCAGCCGAGCGCCTTTTACAGACGGTCACAATGCTGATAAAATCAAAATGACTTTTTCATCCTACCGGGTACCTATTTTAAAAACTGGGTGGAGAGAAGCAATGTAGATACATGTAAAATATCTTGCTCAAGGATAAGTGCCGTGCCGAAGATCGAACCCTCGACCTCCGCATCTCCAGTAAAGTATTTAAACCACTCGACTACGACACTTCTGGGATGGAGGGATGATCATGCTTAACATACTACTACTACATAATAATGATAATAGTGATGATGGTGATGATGATAATAATAATAATAATGATAATAATAATGATGATGACAATAATAATAATGATAATAATAATTATAATAATAATAATTTAAAAATAATAATAACATACCATAATAATCAAAATACCATAAACACGTGTTGCTAGAAGTGCGCGTTTCATTATGAATTGAAATTTGAATTGAAATGAATTGAAGTTTTTGCACGCATGCTCTCAGTATAGATCTACTGAAGTCAACATTTATAAGACGTAAAGGGAATAAAATATAAAATTTAGGACTGTGCGGTATACGTTTTCAGCCCAAGACAGTGTAAATAGAGGGGTTGTAGCATAACTAAGTTCCCTAGAAATTATTTAAGCAGATAATATAGGTTTTCCCGCTCAAATTAGTAATATAATAGTAAAAGCATTTGAATTCACGATTGTTGTGACCGCCACGGCAGATTGTCATTCGAATTTATTCTCGTTCGTTCAAATTCGTTATTCATGCAACAAGCTCTTCAAATGAGTCATGTCAATTTCAGTAAGGGGCATACACCCCCCCCCCCCCCCCCCCGGCGGATTTTGGAATGCCACTGGCTATCTAGAAGGTTATTATGGATGGTAATCATCGTCAGCAATCATCAGTAATAGTATCGTCACCATTAACATCATCAGCAGCATTATCAGCTATACAGCATCGTCATCAATAGCAGCAGCAGCAGAATCATCACAATCAGAATCAGTGTCGATCATCTTTATCATCAACAGTCATCATCATCACCACCACCATCATCTTGTAAAGACAAAATGATACACTGTATTACACGGTCCGTTCATCTAGTGTCGCTCACTTGGGTTTCACATCTGTTAAAAAATTATATAATGATTTATGGTTTATACGATAAAGTAGAATATTTTATTTAGAAAAAAAAAATTAATCTTACCGTCCGCGTGTATTATAGTACGAATTTGGAGTTGGTTCTGTAAGGGGGCGAACTGCAGTAGCACTCGCCATTTTGATGACCTCTCTCTATTTTTTTGCCCCTTAATTTTTTTTTCCCTGTAACTTTGAGGAAAATATTTTGCAGCTTTTCTTCTCATTTTGCATTGACACTGGTTTGTGTATTCCGTATCTATGATAGTATCTACGTCCGACAGGTTTATGTGGCGTGCGTAACTAGTTTTACCTCTATCTAGCTCTTGATATTTGCGCCCTACGTCATAAAACAGCGCAGGAAGTGCATTACAATTACATTATGACGTCTTAAACGAAACCATATGGCTAAGACAATGGATACGCACACTCGTGATCCACGTCCGTACGCGCACTGCACTTATATTACGCGTAATTATCACAATGTACTTTTAACTTTTTGTGACGTCAGGCTTTTGTTTTTTGTTTTTTGTTTTTTTTTTTTTTCATAAGTTTTTATTATTTTCTCTCATAAAGAAAATTGAACATAATTTGAAACATTTCATATAATATAACAACAACAACAAAAATCTTGACATAAATATAATTGCTAACTGCAATTTCACATTTCAAACGATAATAAAAACTGTCATCTAACATATATTTGCGAACAGAAATAAATATTTCAAAAAGAATAAGATTCACATATTTAAGTTACCCATTTCGTTACAATTTTCAAAAAAATCCTTTTCCAATTTCCTTCTGAGGGAAGGAAATTGAAATTTCTGTATGAAAATTTCAAGATCGATTTCATTCGCTATCGATAGCGCGCGGTAGACTAGGGCGGTATTTTGAAAACTGTTTTATCTCTAATATTATTGTATCTCCACACTTAAGATAAAATTGGTATTCTGAAAATTGTTGTAACTTTTGTTGTAACTTTTGCTGTATCTTTGTTCATTCTGCGCATGATCCTAATTTACATATGCGCGCTGAAGATAATATCATGAAATAATTGGTATTCTGAGAATTATTTTATCTTCAGAATACCAACTTACAACAATTAGCGAGGTTTTATCTCCGGAAGATACAATAAAAGTTACAACAAAAGTTACAACAATTTTCAGAATACTACCCCTAGCGTTAAAACCATGGTTAAAACTGAAGTTGATGAATTCTTCGTGATTTCCGTGCATGGAATTTGACATGCCTTGAATAAGATTTTACCTCCAGCTTGATTTGACTATTTTGGTAAGTGTTGTCTTTTTCAAAGATAATTTCTTGGATCACAAATACTAGTATGTGTTAAAATAAAACTTTTTTTTTTTTTTTTTGGATAAAAGTGCAGCTCACCAGATATACCCAGACGTTGTGTGTCCGGACAGGTTGGTTATCCGGACGGGTCATTTTAAAACAGTCATAAGTTGAACAACTTTTCATGCAAATTGTCACAAATCTTTCACAGGATACGTTGAAAATCGTGTGAATTGCAAATATTCACTGATTTTAGTGTTACCCAATGCATATTTTTCGTAAAATCAGACGGCATGTTTTTTATTGACAGGCTAATTTTTGTTAAGTGTCCGGACACACAACCCCTCCCCTCCCCCCCCCCCCCCCCCCACCCCATCCTACTAGTACCATATACGGTATAGCCCCCCAAATAGTGTTAGACCTACCGTATCGTATTAAAACAACTTGAAGTTATAAGTTGGCGATTAATCTTAATATCGTTGCCTTTTGTAGACAGAAAAAGAGGAGTTTCATATTAAACATTTTGTGATTTTCGAGGCTTCCGTGAAGCCAGACGTAGGCCTAGTCTCAGCGGAGCATATCCCCGAACGAAATATAGATCTAGACTGAATTTTTTGTCTAACAGTTAAGACTACGGTACTGTAATTAGTCTTATTTATCTTGCCAATCTCGGACAGGATCAGACTCATCATGCCTCTACCAGCAACTGATGATTATTCAGCAGTCGTACAGTCCAGGGGCGGTATTCTGAAAACTGTTTTATCTCAAATATTATTGTATCTCCACACTTAAGATAAAATTGGTATTCTGAAAATTGTTGTAACTTTTGTTGTAACTTTTGTTTTATCTTTGTTTATTCTGCGCATGATCCTAATTTACATATGCGCGCTGAAGATATAATATCATGAGATAATTGGTATTCTGAAAATTATTTTATCTTTTGTTGTATCTTATCTTCCAGGTAACTACGACAAAACTTACAACAGCTTCTAGCTGTTGTATCTCATGGTCTCGGCAATTTTTCTAGCTCACAATCAGACAGTATATGCTCGAATAGCAAGATGGAGACTGTGTGTGATTCAAGATCTCATAGAGAAGACATTTTAAAGAAATTACAGGTGGAATTCGATGATTTTACATCACTATGTGACTTGGTTCGAGCAGAAGAGGGTGAGCCATTATGTTGATTAATTGCAGTCCCATAGCGCATGGCGCATTATAAAACGCGTAATTTAATAACTATACGTACGCCCGAAATTGATAAACGCGCAAAGCCCATCCTTATGTTTGACATAAGGGGTTCTCCTATTGGTTAACTACCTATATAAAATCCATCTTGATTGGTAAAGTGTCGAAAAATGGGTGTGTCGAAGATAATATAAAGGCGGTCCTTAGAGAGATATATTTACATGTACTGTGCATGTGTATTTAAAGGGGGTACCCAATGCTGAAACAATGTTAGTTCATTTAAAAGATCATGATTTTATTAGAAGAAAATCATCTGCCTTAAATTTTTTTTTTAATTCGTGTTGCCAGAAAATCCCCGAAATATGGTAAGATTTCAGGATATTTTGGCCCCTCAGCTGTGTCCCAATTTCAGCTAGGTAACCACAATGACGTCAAAGTGGTTACCTTGTCGCGCAATTATAGCAAAATGCGCGCAAGGTGTAATGCATTTTGTACAGTCTAGCGCGCAACACATCTGCAATACGCGAACCTGGGTAACCACTTTGACGTCATTGTGGTTACCTAGTTGAAATTGGGACACAGCTGAGGGGCCAAAATATCCTAAAGTCTTACCATATTTCGGGGATTTTTCTGGCAACACGAATTTTTAAAAAACTTAAGGCAGATGATTTTCTGCTAATAAAATCATGATCTTTTAAATGAACTAACATTGTTTCAGCATTGGGTACCCCCTTTAACAATTTTCAGAATACCACCCCCGTGCATGCACGTACCGTACCCAGGCTATATCGGCTACTAGTACATATATACCAACGAACGTAGAGGGCGTCAACATAGCAACACTGCAAAGTGTTGACGCCCTCTATGTTCGTTGATATATACGCGCTAGGCGTACTCTTTAGCCGATTAATTAAGCCCAGGCCACCGAACGTAGAGGGCGTCAACACTTTGCAGTGTTGCTATTAGGAAGGTTCACTTCGCTAAATTTCTGTGACCATCGTTTTCTCTCAGAGAGGTTTTTCGGTAGATTGTAGATTTGATTTTTTTTTCAATTAATACTTTCAGAAACTTTTGAATTAAAATTTTAAAATCAGATGTTATGTTTAATAATATTTTTATACGATTTTTATAATTTTTAGGAGAAAAAAGATTTAAATAGTGATAAATTTATAATTTTACTTTATGATACAATAATATGTATTTGTGAGGTTGCTAACGCTCTTCTGCTCTATTTCGCTGCTACTACGTACGTGTACCGTACCGTGTATGTATACCACTGACCTCTCCATGTATACAGTACAGAGCTAGCTGATAGTACAGATCTCACTCTCGATCCGACCTCCTAAGGCTAGCTGAGGCCTGAGTCAGAGCTCGATGATGGATCAATCAATTCAAGGTTTGATTTTAGTTATAAATTTAGATTAAGTTATTTGAAATGATGATGAAACAAATTTGGCAATCCAGGGTAATAGGGACCCGCATGTAACGTTAAATTAAAAAAAAAATTGTTCGGATGCTGGATGGAGCGATATGAATTGATGGATGGGGGATCAGATTCGGATGACCGGACACTTAACAAAAATGAAGCCTTCTTTTTTCAATTCAATTCAATTCAAAATGAACATTTATTTCCATCTTCAATTAAACAATCAATCAACATTCAGAACAATTGTATAATAAACTGCAGAGTAAAATAAAGGTAGTCGTACAAAAGACTGAAGACTAAATACATGTGGTTCTGCTAACAATGTGGATGGGGGCACACACAGAAAAGCAAAAGCTTGAGTTAGGTGCGCCTACAACATTGAAACAATGAATAACAATACACATGCATGTGCAGAAATTATGCACATGTACATACAATTACAGATGTACAAACGAAGAAACAAAGGAAAGAAAAGAAAAAAAGAAGAAAAATCCAGGACTGTTATCAAAAGGCTTGTATGACCCTTAGCATTACTGTATGTGCAATGCTATGATACTCACTACGCATTGCTGCTAATCTCATTATGATGGCTTGAAATTAATAGTTTTTTTAGTTTATACTTAAGGGTATTTACTCTGGGTACATTCCTGACATTCTCTGGTAACTTGTTCCATATTTTGGGACCAGTGAAACGGATGTTTTGCTGATAAGCCTTTGTTTTGTGACTTTCCTGGTGCAACCACGAGGATGAACGGGTATGGTAATTATGATAATTCCTATTAAATGAAAACATTTCTGCAAAGTGTGAAGGTTTCATTTCATTAATGCATTCATATACAAAAATAGCTTGTTGTAGTAATAAGATGTCTTTTACGGAGAGCAAATTCAAGTCATAAAATAGTTTGTCACTTCTGGACCTAGGAGGCACACCAGCTATCAATCTTACAACCTTTTTCTGGAGAACAATTAGTCTATTAATGCGAGTTTGACAGGCATTGCCCCAGACAAGGGTACAATATGATAGATACGGGAGAACAAGTGTACTGTACAACATTTTAAGAATATCTGCAGGTACAACCTTACTTAACCTGAATATAATACCTATATTTTTAGACAATTTTCCCTCGACTGCTTTAATATGATAATCCCATGACAGTTTTGCGTCTATGTATACACCAAGGAACTTTGTACTATCAACCATGGGGACTAACACATCATTTAATTTTATTTCTATCTTTTTGGGGTCATATTTTTTACGGTTACAAAATAATATTAAATTACATTTTGAGGGATTGACTGAAAGTCTGTTTGCACAAAACCATGTATACACCTCATGCAGATTTGCATTTACCTGCCTTTGTAGGACGTCTAGATTTTTGTGACTACAAATAATGTTGGTGTCATCAGCATACAGTATATAGGAAAAGATGTCTGACGCCTTCTCAATATCATTAATATATAATATAAAGAGCAGTGGCCCAAGTAATGAGCCCTGCGGAACACCACAAGTTATTCTCTGTAAGTCTGAGATAGAAGATTTAAACTTAGTACACTGATAGCGATTCGACAAAAAGCTGTTAAGCCAGTTATATGCAGCTCCACGAATACCATAATGGTTTAACTTTGCCAGTAATATATTATGATTAATTGTATCAAATGCCTTTGATAAGTCAATGAACACACCAATTAAATATGAATTGGTTTCATAAGCATCAACAATCTTATTGCAAATATCAACTAGTGCCATTGCTGTAGAGTAATTTTTACGAAATCCATATTGATTTCTACTTAGAATATTGTGTTTATCTAAAAATTTGACAAGTCGTGCATATGCAATTTTTTCTAATATTTTGGAAAAGCATGACAGTACAGAAACAGGTCGATAATTCATCATATCGCTTTTATCTCCCTTCTTAAATATAGGGGTAACACAAGCAATTTTTAGTTTGTCAGGAAAGATTCCCTGACTCAAAGATAAATTAAAAATATGACAAAGGGGTTTGCATATTACTTTTATAGCATTCTTAATAATTCTTGGGCTAAAGCCGTCAATGCCAGGGGCTTTACTATTCTTAAACTGTTTTACAATTTTACAAATCTCTGATTCTGTTGTTGGATGAAAAAACACTGTATCAGAACATGGATTTGACAGATAATCTAAGAAATGTTTATTTACAGTAGGTATAACACCATCTAGTTTTGGTCCTATTCTAACAAAATGTTTATTAAAAGACTCTGCAATAATGTCTGGATTACTAATGTCATTACCATTACACTTTATAGTGCCTACCACATCGTCTCGCTTCTTTTTATTAATCAATGAACCAATAAGTTTCCATGTTGATTTTATATTATTTTTATAGAATGAAAACTTCTTATTATAATATTCTGTTTTCACCTTTTTTATCAGAGCATTCAATTGATTCCGAAAACATCTATATTTCACACCATTGTTTTCAGTTGGCTTACGCAAGAAATTTTTATAAAGTTTATTCTTGTGTCTAACCGATCGAAGTAAACCATCAGTCATCCATGGTTTTAACTTCTTTTTAGCATTATTTACAGTCTGCATTGGAAAATGCTTATCATATAAAAGGTGTAATTCAGACATAAAGCTATCAAAAGCCACATTAGGATCGCTAGCATTATAAACATTTACCCAGCTATGTCCCTGAAGTTCAACTTTGAAAGCTGTAATATTTTCATTACTGTATACTCTTTTTTGAACAGATAATTTATCGTGTATAACTTTGGACTTATAATTAAAAGCAGTTATTTGAAAAATGGGTAAGTGGTCTGAAATATCACTGAACAGTAACCCACTCTCACAAGCTGAGTCAAATTGATTGGTTATTATATTATCTATAAGTGTTGCAGATGAAGCCGTTATTCGGGTTGGTCGAGTTGTAAGTGGTAAACTAAAATTACTTAACATGGAGTTAACAAAATTCTGAGCATCCCTATTGGTATCACATTTCAAGAGATCAATATTGAAATCTCCCATAATGTAAAACATCTTATTTTCAGTGATAAGGGTGGTCAATAAAGCATCAAGAGCATCAATAAAGTCATTAGAGGTACAATTAGGAGGTTTATAAACAGTGGCTACAACAATATTTTTCCCCTTGCTTTGGTTTATTTCAATAAACACTGAGTCACATAAGTCCTCATTAAGATGCAAGTCCTTCCTAAGGGAAAATTGATATGTCTCTCTTATATACAGACCAACACCTCCGCCAATCCTTCCTTTTCTATTTTGGCACAAGAAAGAGTAGTTGGGAAGACTACACATACGACCTGTGTCACCATTGGTTAGCCATGTTTCAGATACTCCAATCACATCAAACTTAAACTTTAGGAGATCTAAGCAAGTTGAAATGGACTCAAAATTTTTGGACAGACTTCTAGCATTGAAGTGAATACAAGAAAAGCATGTCTCATCAACGACACTCCCAAATTTATCTATGAAGCTATCACTAGTATAGTATTGAGATTCTATGTTCAAGTCATTCCAAAAAATTTCATCAGAATCCAAGTCTGCATTTCCGGCATTGACATTGTTGCACATTTGAGAGATATCAAATTGTAAATTTTGCAATCGGTTCTGGCTCATGTGAATTCCTGCATTATATTCTAGGTCACACAAGGCAGCATTAAACAGCTCATCATCAAGATGATTAAATGGCAAGACAGGGGCAAAGCATTTAGAGCAAACATTGAAACATGTATTCCACTGAGATATAAGAACATATTGTTTACATTCAGAGCAGAGGAAAGTATTAATCATACTTTGATCAGCCATTTTTTACACAGAGTACAGATAAAAAAGCAGCCTTATTCATAAGATGCACACAAGTACTGCTAGCTTTCCTGGAGTTGAGATACATATAACAGTTGGCATAGACATATAAAATACTTAGAGTAAGGGGTTGCCACAATGCATGTGGCTGAGACGTAAGATAAGAAATATACATGTAAATGTAGTGACATACAGAAACAATTCTGTGAAGGTGACAGAATAAAAACATATTAACAATGTGAACTCTCTTCAAACAAGTTCACAAGAGTCAAATGGCCTGGATTCCCAGACCCCGGAATATTTTCATTACTAAAACTGGAACATCA
The DNA here is from genome assembly GCA_025618425.1 of Heliocidaris tuberculata. Lineage (NCBI taxonomy): Eukaryota > Metazoa > Echinodermata > Echinoidea > Camarodonta > Echinometridae > Heliocidaris > Heliocidaris tuberculata. The sequence continues at coordinate 35,849,007 of CM046833.1, forward strand.
AAGTTATTTAAAGTTTTAAACCGTCACTGAATGGGCTTAATGTAAAACAGCCATAAGCTCTAGGTTCAAACTGATGATCAGAACAATGGGAAAGAAGTAACAATATTGCTTAGTCCTGGTGTCGGGTCTAAATGCATCAATCGTGTAGCCAGAGTCTGTGAATATATTCATGAACGCCCATGAATGTAGCCTACAGGAGTACCAGTATTAAATTCAGCATGAGTAAGGTACATATATGTAAATGATTCAGCAGTCATCAGACATAGACTAACTTTAGGTATTATGTAGGTACATGTACCGTACTTCCGAACAAACACTTCACTTGGTAGGTGACTTGACTACGACTTGGCAATGATATCCATCAAGACATCGTGGCTATGAAAAAAATAATAATAAAATTGAACTAAGCTTCATGGGCCCCTCTACAGTGGTAGCAAGACCATCAGCCCGGCGGTTAATGTTGCCACGGACTTCTCGCTGCTCACGGTAGAAATCGGCTGGTAGACCCTTCCTTGTACGCCATTTCCCTGCTGAGAAGTGGAGGAATATCCCCGCTCGATATGCATCTGACACCTCCTTGCTCCACTTCCGCTTATGATCCATATCCTGCTTGGTCAGGTCTTCAATAATATAGAAGGGAACATCTTTCAGCTTCTCCCGCTTCTGAGACAAGATGAGACGCTTGTCTTGGTAAGAAAGAAGCTTAAATAGCAAGTGTCTGGGCTTTCCTTCAGCGGTGTTACCGTCGCGGTGAGCACGCTCAATACGTGGGTTCTTCAAGCCAAAGTACTGATCCAAGAGGGCAGCTACTTTTGCAATGGGGTTTTCATCTTCCTCCTCAGCCAGCCCAACAAGCCGAAGGTTGTTCCTCCGTGAAAATCTTTCCAACTTATTACTGGCTTCCTCAGCTTTCTGAAGCTTGTAGTGAAGATCGTCAAGTTTTCTGTCCATGGCAGTGACTTTTTTCTCGAGCGGAGTCACTCGCTGTTCTAGCTCAGAAGTACGGTTAGCTTGAAATTCGAGGGCAACTTCAAAACTAGCTAGCTTAGCCTGTATGTCCGTTATACCACGGCGCACGAAGGCCTCAAAATCTGCAGTGTCGCCCGCGTTACCGTCGGGCGTACCGTTGGCTTTGCGAGTGCTAGCGCTAGCGTTCCCGTTGCTAGGCCCGGACGTACGAGGCATGATGAAAGCAAATAAAATGTTCAAAGATTCACAGAGCAGTTAAATATCTATACATACCAAAAGTACATCATAGTTATCACTGTTTCTCAGAGACTAGTTCCTGATGTTCTATTAAAAGGGAATCCAAAATGAGTCAACAAAATGTGAAAATTGTCCGGAGCCCAGGAGGCCGGTGAACACCCGTCAGTCCGCCATTTTTTTTTTCTTTTTTTTTATTGTATTTAGATTCAACTTAAACCATGCATTGAATTTGTGATAATCATCATCTATATATTTTTCTATAAATAATATCGTCAAATAGATCAAACACTTGTATTAAAAAAATTAAGAAATAGGTCTAGGCCTAATGCCACTCACACTTTTGCGAGGTTATTGGAGATAACCTCGCACTCTGTACCTTCATACTGTGAGCAATTGCCTCCCATAGGCAAGTACATGTATGTGATAAAACTGATATCTTGCCCATATGATTTGTGTGCAGGAGGGGAGCAAGATCACTGACCAAAAACAGCCTGAAAATTTCACTCGATCCAGATGATAAATATCCTATCGAAGGATCAGGCATGAAATTATCATTCTAAATTGTAGAAAAAAGTATTTTCTCAAAATTTTGCCGATTATATTGGTGTTTTTACTTCTTCAGCTTAGAGGTCGTGACAGGCCGAAATTGACACAGCCCCATATAGTGATGGTCCCGTGAGTGGTCTAATGCTTGAAACTTTTTCAAACACTGTCAAAATGCTGTTCGTCTGGATGGATGGATACACAACTCGTCCGACAGTCCGGCCACCATTTATTGACCGAGTACACAGGATGAGTGCCGGCCACACAACAACTGCCTGGGTACAGGCCTCTTATTGGGGTAGGGTCGGCTCTCTTAAATGAGAGAGCCGACATTAAGAGGCTAACAACGAATGGGAGACAGAAAATTTGGTTTACTGCCCATCACTTATACATGTACAAACTTATCTGAAGTGAAGATAACCTTGTACTCCAGACTTGCTTTTACGGGTGAATAGGCTTCAATAGCTTTTGTGTGTATCAGCAAGCGTTTTTCCAGTCTAAATCATTCATACATGAGAGGAAAATAATTATTTAAAATTTCACTTTCTATTTTGATTCCCCAAATTTGTGGCAAATTTAAGAAAATTAAATCTTGCTTAGAGCAACTTTGTTGTCTGTTTTTGACTGCTGCAACAGTGAATGTTGGACACAGTCCCACATAGGCAAGGACCTATGAGTGACTGCCCATTAATGCTGCCTGGGTACTCATACTAATACGCCACTCATACTAGGGCCAAACTTATGCGGGACTGTAGCGAACATTCACTGTTGAGCAGTCAAAGCGAGATTTAATTTTCTTAAATTTGCGAGATTACCTGTTTCAAGGAATGTTCAACTCCTACTTTGCCACAAATTTGGGGATTCAGAGTTGAAAGTGAAATTTTTAAAATTATTTTTTCTCTTGTGTATGAATGATCTAGCGGTCCTCGAAAGTGTTAAACCTGCCGTGCCAAACAGATCTCCAAAGAGCACTACAGATGCCAAGTTAGACACTACTGAAACACCATCTATAGTAGAGGTACTAAGGAGACCACTCATAGGCCCTTGCCTATGTGAGACTGTGTCCAACATTCACGTTGCAGCAGTCAAAAACAGACAACAAAATTTGCTCTAAGCAAGACTTAATTTTCTTAAATTTGCTAGACCTGACTCAGGGACTCTTCAACTCTTACTGTGCCACAAATTTGGGGATTCAGAATTGAAAGTGAAATTTTAAATAATTATTTTCCTCTCATGTATGAATGATCTAGACTGGAAAAAGGCCTGCTGATACACACAAAAGCTATTGAAGCCTATTCACCTGTAAAAGCTAGTCTGGAGTACAAGGTTATCTTCAGATAAGCTTGTACATGTATAAGTGTAAGGAGACAGATGCTGTCACAATGACACAAGGTTTGCGAAAAAAAAAGAATCATGTTATTATCCTGTATTTCTTGTGATATTGGAATTAAATATTGAGATGTAATCAACACTTTGCAGCTTCAAATTCAAAAATTGTATTCATTACATGTGCATAGCACCCCATCAGTTTCCCAGCATAATTTGTCATGATACTGATATCGACTCGACATTTGTTCATTGCAGTTTCCTCCATAAATGAACTTTATAATATGTACATGTAGAACCGAAAAAGAGAAAAGGAATTCTGTATACAGAATTAACCATTTTATTCTGTGACATTAAAGGGAAATCCAACCTTGATAGCAAGTTGCTTTGAAAGAAAGAGGAAAAATCAGAAAAGCAGATTGGTGAAAGTTTGAAAGAAATTGGACAAGCAATAAGAAAGTTTTGAATTTTTGAAAGTTGCAATCACTGTACATATGGGAATTTCAAATTGGCCGAATATAAATTTCTGTAAGCCTAGAGATGTTCACTTTTATTCCACATGGACTTACTCTAAAAAAAATAATTTTAAAAATAGGCCAAAGTATTGGGAAACCTTGCCCAATACTATTGTAAAAAATCATTCGAATGTAAAACGAAAGTGTTAATTCTCATGTAATTCAGAGTGGGTATATTATTACAGTCGTGTTTGAAAATGTAAAATTAGTTCACAGGCCGTTTTCTACCAAGGTAATTTGAGTGTTATTATAGGCCTAACATATACTTGTTTAATGCTACATTAACCCATAGAGGTAAAGAACTTCCCTAAAGTCTAAATTGATCAGATTTCATTCCTCAAACTGGCAATAATTTTTTTAATTCTTACCCTCTTACATATTTTGAAAAATTAATATGAATTTAACATGAGTCAATATGAATGGTAATTGCAAAGTTTTATTTAAAAATTGCAAATTTGCATTTTTAAATAGTGATGTTCAATGCATTGCCAATTTAGAGAGTGTAATGATTAGTTTTTAAAAGTTAAACGGCTTGTACATGCAGTGGCGGCGATTTCATGTAAATGCATGTAGTAGGGGAGGAGAGAGGAGGCGATAACACCGAAGGCCATTGCCGAAGATCTGTTTTGAGAAGTGGAAGGGGGGGGGGGGGTGATCGTTATTATGCGAGCGAACAAAGTGATCAAGTGAAAATAACAGCAAGAAATAATACTGTTACTACTACTACTACTACTACTAATGATAATAAAACAGTTCTTATAAAGTGCATTACACCTATGGAAAAGGTCTCAACGCGCTTAGGGAAAAAGATAAGAATATGAAAGAGGGAAAGCTGCTGAAGAAAAATCATGCACTGAGTGTAGCTTAATTAAATAGGTACATTTTCAGAGCATTTTTAAATTGCCCAACTGTGTTAGCTTGTCTTAGGTTTTGTGGGATACTATTCCAAAGTTCTGTTGAAATAATTAAAGAAGCCTCATTTTGCCATCCCAATACACTCAAGGCCAATAAAATGTTTATGTGGTTGGCCTAAATTTGGTCACCTGACTCAAAATAGAAAAAAATAATAAGCATTAAAAATCGAAGGGGAAGATGACCCCCCCCCCCCCCCCCCCCCCCCTCGTGATTGCCGCATAATATGTGAACATGTATTCATGGAACGGCACAGCACACTGCATTGGAAATGGAATCAAATAAGAGAGGTGTCTTGTGAATAACTTTGACTTATGTGAGGTTGACTTATTATGCTAGAGTTTAATTCCAAGATCGCTTTATCTTATTACAAAAATACATCTTTTCATCTGTTTGCTGTGATATATTTTGAAGGGAAATATTCCGGGATGGTCCATCTCAACTCAACAACGATTTATAAATAAATGGGAGAAAATGACTCTCAAGTGCATTCTTTAATCAATTTCATATTCCTATAATATGTACATGGACATGATTTCAGTAGGTGTATTGCACCTATTATCCCTGTGATTATTTCTAACCATTGTATTTCTATCCATTTGAATAACTGCTGCTTTGTGTCTATATTATTTCATTTACAATACACTTTGTAAATATTACTCATTGTCTGACTCCTATATGCCGACGTCGTAATGATGCCAATAGTCTCGTTCTCCTTTGCGGCCGAGACAGGTTTGTAAATATGTTTATGCTTTTAATTTTTTTAATTGCATGCTACTGGTATTTCCTGAAATTGCAATGCAACTTATTGCTACACATTTGAAAAGCTTGTGCTGCCTTGTGTTTATTTAATTATTTTATTTATTGCATTAGTATATATTTTGATGATGAGATGCTATATACCTTTTTTCCAGTATATACTTACCAATTTGTAAATATTATACTTCTGATTTTCTGACGCCTATATGCCGACGTCGTAAATAGTGTCGCCAATTATAGTCTCGCTTCCCTTTGCGGCCGAGACAAATTTGTAAGTACTTTTTATGCTTTTATTTTTTTTTTTAAAGTGCAAGCTACTGGTATTTCCTGTCATTGAAATGCAACTTATTGCTACACATTTGAAAACCTTGTGCTGCCTTGTGTTTATATAATTATTTTATTTTTTGCATCTTATGATGAGATGCAATAAACTTTTTTTTTCGATATATACTAACCAATATGTAAATATTGGTAAGTATATTCTGATGCCTATTATGCTGACGCCTATATGCCGACGTCGTAATGACGCCAATAGTCTAGCTTCCCTTTGCGGCCGAGACAAGTTTGTAGATATTTTTATGTCTTTGATATTTTGATTGCATGCTACTGATATTTCATTTCATTTTTAAATGCAAATTGCTACACATTTCAAAATCTTGTGCTGCCTTAAGTCTATATGATTATATTTATTGCATTATGATGAGATGCAAGACACTTTTCCTATACTTACCAGTTTGTAAATATTACTTCTCATTTTTTGATTAATACAAGTGACATTTGCAATATTGTACTTCATATTCACTTGTGGAAAATAACAGTCCATTATTTTCATCAAACTAATGAATGGATGTAATTAATTTGAGGTACATGGGAAATAGGCCTATGCCATATACATGTAAGATGTGTATAAGACATGTATAGTACATTCATCATTCATTGTACTGATTTTATTTTTAATGATTATAAATAAGTTTACTGTTTAGGCTTTGATTTTGTAATACAATGTTATTTCTTTAATGCCAATTTCTTTAAGTTTCAAAGCATACTGACTTGTGTCTAATCTTTATTCACTGAATTGTGCATTCATTGATTACATGTGTGCATGTGTACACATAATACATAATTGTGCTGCACATTTGTATTTAATTGTGAAGAATTCATTCCATTCTTTCCATGTTAATTAAATGAAACTAGATGTAACATGTTCATTTAAATGTAATTCATTTGATGCTGATGGAATGTGCCTTGTACATGTAGGACGCTTCACTCCTTTTTCATTATATACATGTATATGGCCGATTTATTATGTGTTCAAGTTACACGTATTGCTTTCACTCATGTGAAAAACTGAAACCTTAACCATAATTCACTACTGACCACCTCCTTCCTTCCCTACTCCTATAGGTGTGCAATTACATATTTTATTTTTTGAACATGTCTGAAGTAATGAATTGCGGAATGCATTCTTTAAAGGGTTCTCATAAAGTGTTTTTATTTTTCTTCTTGATGTTAATGGTATATACTTTATAACTCAAGTAATATATTTATTTTATGTTCTTATGTACGTAGCACATTAAGTATTCCACCATCACTCAGTACGTTTGATAAATATTTGCTGTAATGTGAACAGGTGGATAAACTTTATTCATCTTTGACTCATTACCCGGGACTCATTAGGATTGTCTTTGCAAAAACGTGACAAATTTCTGTCATTAGACTTGACAAAAATGAGAAGAAAAAAAAAGGGTCCACCATAATGCCTTGAATAAATAATTTAATATGAAATTGACTTAGCCGATGATGTCATAATAATAATGATAATAATAATAATGATAATAATAATAAAAAACGGAGTTTTGAATCATCTAAGAAATAATCAAATACTATACAAATTAAATATTGTGGACTGGACTTACGATTTTTTAGGCGGAGAACCAACTCAGACGAGCTGAAGAAGCGTCCTGGATCAGACGTGAAACTGTTCTCCGCCGAAAAAATCTAAAGTCCACTGTCAAGATTTAATTTGTATAGAATTTAATAATGATGGTATTAATGATAATAATGAAAATAATAATAATGATGACGATGATAATAATATTAATAATAAAATTTAAAAATAACGATGATTTTGTCGTTTAATTCACCATGTACACATGGTAAGTGATTTACACTGTCATTACCGATGCTGTTTATAGTACAAATAAAAAAAATTATCTATTATTGAATGTACAATTCTACCTTCCGGCTTCATAATTATGTTCCATTTTTACGGGATAGTCTGGATGAATTGAATCATACCTCAAAAGAACCAATGAACAGAGTGTGAGAGAGTATGAGTGTGTAAAAGAGAGAAAGAAAAAAAAAATGATGAGAGAGAATAATCAATACATGTGATAGTGAGGTTGGATGAAAATGAGAAAGTTAAGAAAAAAAGGGGGGGGGAGATAGGGAAGAGTGAGAGAAAAAAGATAAATATCTAAAGAGAGAGGGAGCAAGGGTGAAAACAGTTTCCAAAGAGTTTGAGCATGGGGGAGGGGGCGGACCAACACCATATCCATTTTCCCTATTTGATGTGAATTAACCTCCCTCCCTCCTCTCTCCCCCGACATCTTTTTTGGAAAGGGTTAAAAAAGACACTGGATGAGGTCTGAATAGAAGTGGTGGCGATGTCAAATTAAATTTAACTTAACCCCTCCTCTAAAAATAATAACAATGAAATAGGTTAATAAATGAATACATACATAAATACACACCTAATATTAAAAATATTGATTATTAATTAAAAATGAAAAATTTAAATAAAGTAAACAATTAAATATTTGAATAAATGAATAAAAAAGAATACAAAAAATAAATTCATGAATAACCAAAAATTAATGAATAGAATTATTTAAAAGATAATATGAATCGAATTCATGTCGAAATTTCCAATTTCAGCTATTAAATTCCCTGCAGCAAGAATCACTGATTTTGCCTCTAACGTTGTATTGTTTTGATGTATGGATGTGTTTAGCCGTTATCCTAAATTATGAAATATTCATTCCCTGACAGCACAGCACAGCGACGTCCTCGGGCACGTCCAGTGCAGCGAGATGGTATTTCGCTCGGTACCTTTCCCTCGCCTTGCCCCCTTCCCAGCCGCCTAGGCTGACGCTAGCTAGACCGTATATACCGTTAACAAGCTCAGCATGCAGACGACGCATTCATTGATACCGCATTTTGATGGATCAGCGAATAGATTTTATTTAATTTCAGCAGTACGCCCGCAGCGAGGGAGAGGTTACCCCTATCCCGAAATGCATTGCGAGTGGTCACAAAATCAGCTTGCCGAAAACGTCATGAGTTTAGCACACTGGTACAATCACTGATCACAAAGATGACTATTTACGGTATGATTATAGATTATAGAAATAAAATTTACATAATATCATGAATAGAATAATGTTTCAAATAATATATTCTTGCATCACATATTTTTTTCAAAATCTGTATTTTTTCACAGTATCTCTTTTTGTCTTCATGTCGTTATCAATCCGTCATTGTATTACTTCGATTTATGGTTTCATTGGCATGCCTACCAAAATGTGCGCGAACTTCAACTGCATGCGCGTAAGAAGTGAACCTTCCTAGATCCTAATAGCAACACTGCAAAGTGTTGACGCCCTCTACGTTCGTTGGCCCAGGCCAAGGATGGCCTGGACAGAGCTAAGATCAGTGACTAGTAATAGTATAAGAAACTTCGTGTCAAGAACATCAAAGAAAACTATGAGATGATGATTGAAGTTGGTAAGTGTACTTGTAACTAAGATCTAATGCATGCCTAAATAGGCCTATAGATCTAAAGTTAGGGCGGTATCGTGAAATAGGTCCCCCCTCATTCACTCTGCACCATAGCTCTGCACACTATCGGTTTATTGCGTGCAATGCTATGGGACTTCATTCCCCCTCAATAGACACAGATCTAACACGCAAGTGTTTGCATACACACTGAATGGGACTTATTCCACGACTAGGCCAAAGTTAGACCAAAAATTCTCTCTCTCGTTCATTAGCCTCTGATTTTGACAGGGTCGGCTGTTATAGCCGACCCTGTCAAAATAATAAGAGGTTAAACCGTTAATGAACGAGAGACAGAATTTTCGGTCTAATTGAATACGGTAGCCGACCCATTTGGCATTGGCTAATGAAAGAGAGACAGAATTTTCGGTCTAGCCTAAATACTGCTGCAGTGCTAGTGGCAGATGCAGGAATCCCAGGGTTATTTTATGAAAATATGAGCGGGCGGGGAGGGGGGGGGGGGGCAATAAGGGGTCTTAAATTTAGGGCTGCAGTTACAAACAATTAATCTACGTTCTAACATTACAGGGGCCGCAGATCTAATTGCCTGTGGATTTAAATTGATTGGGTCTAGATCTACTTGTTGACAGCTTTCCGCACTACTTTCGCAGCGGGTAGGTTAGTTAGGGTTAGGGTTAAGATTAAGGTTATGGACTTTCTGTCAAGTGTCATGCCCATCCAGAATAAAAAGTGCTTGCCTGCATTGTTTGCTTAGATTTCTTTAGTTTTGCCAAATTCTTAACATAAAGCCCGACATATCGGAGATATTCTAGAATATTCGGTGTTTTTGTTTTTTCAGTGATATTTACAGACTGCATAGAAATGATATTCTAGCTACTTCAGACTTCCTAAAGTTGTAGATTGTGACCTCTTGGATTCTAGACTATTGTGCATTCATGTTATATGTAGACTCTAGACCGAAAATTCTGTCTCTCGTTCGTAAGCTCTTCACTAAAGAGACAGAAACGGTCGTAGCACTCTGCTCTGCACACCGACTACACGCCGATATGTAGTTGGAAAAATCGCAATAATTTAATTTTTCCTCATATATCTAGATCTACATATTATTATTGAATTGTTTAGGCCTAGGCTCTATTATTTAAGGAATCGGTTCAACTTACTAATTTGAATGAATAATTCGTTTAAAGCTCCTTTTTCAGGTATTTCAGGGTCCAAGGTATTTTCCGTTTGAAAATCTTGCAGCCGTATTCAAACTGTTATGAGTGTGTAAGTCAATGCGTATTCGGTTTGCACAGCGGAGTGATACAACCGTTTCTGTCTCTACATGTAAGTGAAGAGCTAACAAACGAGAGACAGAATTTTTAGTCTTATGTAGACTCTAGAAACAATAATTCATTAGTGTTTGCCTTTAAATGTATTACAGGCTTTCAGGTCCTGACCCTCCTGTCAATTAATAGACCATAGAAGGAAGAAACTGATCATATAGGGGAGTGATATTTATGAATCTAATCTGAATCTAGTGATATAAATCTTACATTCTTAATGTGTCTTTAAATTGCAGGACTTCAGGTCAAGCCACCAGACTTCATGAGACCTAAGCGTGGACGGAAGAAACAGATCATAGAGGAGAGTGATAGCGAGGATGAAGAATGGAAGCCAAAGAGGGCCAAGAAAAAATCAAGAGGTACCGGTATCTGCATTTCAGATTCGTTTAAACCAAATTATAGGACAACTAACCCTGGCTGTAGGCCTAATATCACCCTGAATCAGCTACGCCGAGATAAACACCCCCCCCCCCCCCCCCCCCGGCAACTATAAAAACAACTATACCCTCAGGAAAACCATTCCCTGGGAAAAAATTACACCCAGGACAACTGACCCCCCCCCCCCCCACACACACACACACACACACACATGCACACAAATAAAACTACCTCCTCATACTAGGTAATTAGGGTGATAAACTGATTTAGAAAATGAATATTTTCTTTAGAAAAGGAGAAAGTTTACATTTACTTTCTTCAGTAGATATGAACATACAATACATGTATTGTAGGTACACTCTACAAACTCAAGTGTTAAATCACCATTTAAAAGGGCCGAGGAGTGACAACTTTTTCAAAATGGTAGCTCAACTCTTTTAAACTGCTGGATTCAGCCTTTATAGTGTTGTATCCAGCATGTTAAAAGTGTTAATCTACAATTTTGAAAAAAGTTGTCACTCCTCAGCCCTTTTAAATGGTGATTTAACACTTAAGTTTTTAGAGTGTAGGCTATGACTTCTGCACAGAGACTTCTTCTTACAAATAAAATACTCTTACCAGAATTTTAAGCCCAACACAATAGGACAGAATCATGTTTTTCAATGTACTTTACATTTATGGGTAATCAAGCAGTGTTGGGTACCTCGAGATCGATCTTTATCTCGAGATCGGCATCAGTAACCTCAATCTTGTTCTTGATCTCGAATGTGTTGGTCTTGATGTTGATGTTGATCTTGATTTTGATCTCGGAGCTTCTGTATTCGGAACTTTCCCTCGAGATCGCACGGGATCGACATTGTTATGTAAATTATCAAACACAAAAGCTTTTAAAATCGTTCACCAATCGTTGAAAACACGACTCAGTGTTGGGTACCTCGAGATCGATCTTGAACTCGAGACAAGTCTCGAGATCGGCATCGGTAAAATCTCTCTTGATCTTGATCTCGGACATATCTGATCTTGATCTCAGATGTTCTGATCTCGATCTTGAGCTGCGGATCTGGATCTGGATCTGGGACTGTCTGATCTTGATCTTGATCTTGATCTCGGACCCTCTGGTCTTGGACCCAACACTGTAATCAAGTATTTCTAAATTGAAGTGCACAGCATTTAATGAGGCTATTTTTAGAAAAACAGGGCAATAGCACCAAAACAATATTAATGCAGAAGCTTAACATTCATATCAGTGATACTGCTTTTGATTCAATTAAATTCAACATAAATATTCTTTCTGTAGTTGATGCTGAGTTTATTTCATTAAATATATATAAAACCTTTCTTTGTACTTAAGCTATCTACTGAAGATGTGAATGTCCTGTTTTAAGAACTATCGTTGACTAACAACCCAAATCGATTTCTTGTTACTTAATTAACCCTACAGGGACTTTCAAGGTTCCAACAAAGGCATGCAAGCAAGTAATCCCAAAGAAACAGCCTGTACCCAAACCAGTAAGTACATGTATTTGTTGATGAGCTCACTAGATACATACAATAATGCATTCAAATATATGCACTTTATGGTAAGCTATCAAATTCAGTGTACTAATTGTGTTTATTGATTATATGAGTGTATAGTTAATAGACTCAAAGTATGGACTCTTTCTCTTTTCCCTTCTTCTTCTACTTCTTCTTCTTCTTCTTCTTCCTCCTCCTCCTCCTCCTCCTCCTCTTCTTCATCTTCTTCTTCTCCTACTTCTTCTCCTTCTTCTTCTTCTTTTTCTTCTCCTTTTTCTTCTTCCTCCTCGTCTTCTTCATCTTCTTCTTTTTCTTCTTCTTTTTCTTCTTTTCTTCTCCTTCTTCTTCTTCCTCCTCGTCTTCTTCATCTTCTCCTTTTTCTTCTTCTTCTTCTTCTTCTTCTTCTTCTTCTTCTTCTTCTTCTCCTTCTTCTTCTTCTTCTTCTTCTTCTTCTTCTCCTTCTTCTTCTTTTCTTTATTTATCAAGTTATATTTCATTACAAGTGAGGTATCTCCAACAATGTTGACGTTTCAAATAGAATTGAAAAATGGCCCCAAAACAAAAAAGAATTTCCATGTTTTTGATGGTTGTATCAAAAGATTTTTTTTTTCCTTTTCATTTTTTGAGTTGAAATAAATGAATGAAAGGCTCATGCCATGTGGGACATATCAACATAAAATACCTTAACATTAAACCACAGTGTGATTATCATCTTGGGACAAGGGATGCCGTCCAATACTGTAGCGGTGTTTTTTTTGCTGTTTGTGACTTGAATATTACATGTAAGCAAGTATTGAATTAACATGTTTTAAGACAAAAGAGATGATATGTGTACTTGAGTCAAGTATTTATTTTTTTTTCATTTTTAATTTAGCACACTATGACATCAGGTATGGTGTATGATGAAGATGGCAATCCCCTCACTGATGCTTATCATGTAGGAGGAGAGCGAATCACTGATCTCCTTGAATGGAAGGACCTTGATGAATCTACCCAACCTCCAGCAGATGAATCTGCATCATGTGATCAGAAGAACCAGTCAGGTGACCAGAAAATTCAGTCAGGTGACCAGGAGATTCAGTCGGGTGACCAGTTGACTGAGCAGAGACAAAGAGAAGGGGCTTCAGGAGGCCACCAAACTCCCAAACATTCCCGACCATCGTGCATGAAAGTTGGTGGAAGAGCAGGAGGAAAGGCAAAGTCTCTCTCACGTAAGAATTTGTGAGACATGTTGCTCCCAAATTGTATGAATGTTGTACACTCACAGATCTCTCATCTACAACACTTTATCCATGATGGAATGGCGATTATCTATCAGCCATGAACAGTACTTTAAAATGACAGGTAGCTTTCTATAAAGATTTTTGTCTGACATGACATCTCAAATATTCCATTAAATGCATTATTATTAGTCACTGTGCAAACATCAAATGATGTATATAAGGTCCCAAATGGAGAGGGTTATGTCCATGTACTATACGATTACATTTTCAATTCCTGTCCTTTTCCCAAATATTTTTGCCTACATGACCGACACCCTTAGGATCGATAGCTCACAAGACAATGTGGAATAGTTGTCTGGAGGTTCACCAGACCAATATTGTCAGTTTAGTGGCCTGTCGCTCTAGTGGGATGTCTCCCATGCTGTGAATAATAAGCTTATATCTGACAACTTTTCTCTTTCTTTTTCTAACATTGTGTGAAACTGTTCATTTTTTAGTTTAATCAAATGGAAGAAAGAATGATACCTATATTTCCAGCTATGCATGTATCTATTTTGACAAGCAGACTCATTTAATCATAGACTGCTCCACATAGAATTCGATCTGTAGTGCTTAGTTTATTTCTTCATGTACATGTATGTTCAGGAAATGAATCATGCATTCTAGATACATCAGGGCCCTGTTGTATAAAACTTACCATTAACGTTAACTTTGCCATCAATGGTAACTCCCATGGAAACCTTGATTTTGATTGGGTGTTAAGTGATGTTACCATGGTAGTTACCATGAGGGGCGGATCCAGGATTTTGTAGAAGGTGTATAAGGGGGGGCACAAAAATGCAGGTTGGTCAACTTTTGGAAACTGCTTGGAGGGAGACCCAAATTTTTTTGGTCTCGCCAGCTCTTGAAAAGTCGCTTGGGGGAGGGGGTTTAAAAAAAAATTGCCAGGCCTCCGAAATTTGCTCATGGAGGGGGGGGGTTATGGGGGTCCAGTTTCCCTCCATAATTCTCTGACAAGCAAAAAAAACTCTTTTTTTTTTCGTCTTAAGAGGGGGGCACAATAAAAAATGAGAGGTCATTGCATACTTTTCTTCCAAGGGGGGGGGGAGGGCACGGGCCGGGTGTGCCCCCCTAAATTCGCCACTGGTTACCATTGATAGCAGAGTTACCATTAATGGTAAGTTTTATGCAACAGGGCCTTGAACCGTTACTTTGGGGGAAATCAAAGATATCGTGCAAGATCTTTTCTCACTTTTTGAATAAAGTGTAGTAAACAAATAAGAAACAGGATGTAAGCTTACAAAATTAAGAAAATTCTATTTTTGACCTCTTCTTTGACATTCCCAGATCGTAATAACTTTACAAGGGGTTTTTATTTGTTCTTTATTGTTTTAGAAATGAGAAAGGCAAAAAACAAGCCATCAGCATCTCCTAGGCAGCCTCGGTACCCAAGAAGAACAGTGACACGGAAATGCTACAAAGAAGATGATGTTCCTGATGATGATCACTACATCTGTAAGTATATAAGCCAGTGGAGTGACATATGACCCCTGTTTGTTGACCAAGAAAAAAAACCTAAAGAAAATACCATTAGTAGCAATATATGACAACTGCAGTATGCCTGATATAGTGATGTTGCGTTAAAATGAATTACCTACATTTTCAGAAATGCTTTCGGTATATCCCCCCCCCCCCCCATATACCAGATTAAGCATTATTCTGAAGCATTTTAGGTATAGCTTAACACACAGTGTATTGACAGTCATAGTCATGTGATTAATCATGTTAAAGTGAGCCTTGAGTAAAGCTTCTTTTCTTAGTGTTTTTCCTGTGTATTTTCCCCCATTATTTATGAAATTTCTTCCAGAATATATCTGACTTCAGCATCTTATGTCTGTCCATCATCAAGCAGAAATTGACCAATTTTTTTCAATTGAATTTAGAGCAAAGTAGCTTTTGAGGGATTAGGCATCAGATCAATTGTGCATAGGCCTACTGTGTTCCCTATTGTTCCTTACTAGATTGTGAGGAGTGCCATGAGATCTTTGAAGATGAGTGCTTCAAGCATCCTCTAACCATTATCAAGGACAACCCTATCCCCAAAGGCACTAAAGAACGAGCAAAGGAGACTCTACCAGATGGTCTAGTGGTCAAGCAGTCATCAATACCAGGGGCTGGTCTGGGGGTCTTTGCTACCAAGTTCATCCCTAAAGGATACCGGTTTGGTCCATTCGATGGAGACATTGTGGACTTGGAGACTGGCTATGATAGTGGATATGCTTGGGAGGTACTTATGAATCCCTTCATATTGCTGTACTAAACACAAATGTGTTACTAGATAAAGTTTATTGATATGCTACTTTATCATAATATCTGTTTTATTACTCAGAATGGCAATACAGGTGCCGGGAATCTTTTCAATGATAGATATGAAAGAATTTATTATGTTATAGGAGTATTCTTTCTTTTCAGGAATTAACAAAATATTTTATGCTTGTATTAAAAAGATCCTTCAGTATATTCTTAAACAGTTTTATAAAAAGTGAGGAATAACATCATATTGCAGTTAGGTTGTCACTTTTGTTTCCATTATAAGTGTTTTGTCCTAAAATTTTATTTTCTAAACTGCAAATCATAAACTGAATAATAAATGTATTACCGTTTTATCAAAATTATGTTTAAATCATTGGAGATTTTGCGTCTTTAGAGAGGATAAATTAGGTCTGCATGCAGATTGTGTTTCTTGTTTGACATCACATCCTACATGTGCAACCAATCCAAATTATTTAACAGAAAACAAAATACTTTTAATTTTGTTTCTCGTCATATTAATAACAATTCAAACATCTCCCATTTGTATCCATTCTTACACAGATATGTACTGAAGGCAAACCTCACCACTATGTTGACAGCAACAGTGAGCAGACAGGCAACTGGATGCGATACATCAACTGTGCACGCAGTGAGAGTGAACAGAACCTTGTAGCATTCCAGTATCTTGGCGAGATCTACTACCGTACCTTTAAACCAATCTGCCCAGGAAGGGAGCTACTGGTCTACTATGGGGAGCAGTATGCAAAGGATCTGGGTATTACATCACAGCTGAATAAACTGAATGTTGAAACAGGTATTGTGAGCTCCATGAAATGAGGTTCATTAAAAATTTGGGTGAATAGTTCATAAAGATAACTTATGTATTAAATACTTGCTTATGCATTTTCCCTTCTTTAGTGGGAATGAGATTTGTTTTCTTCTTTTTTCCATTCTTTTGTTCATTCTAAGAAGTTGTTGTATAGCTCATTATCTTTTGAGCATGTTTATCGATTACCAATGCATATTTTCATTTTATTCTTTAGTACGTTTACATGGAAATTCATGCATACTTGTTGAGGACATATTAATGTAGTTTGGCAGTTATCTTAAACCTAGTTAGCCTCTGTATTATAAATACAGTTAACTCTGCATAAGTCGACCTTCCATAAGTCGAATAATCGCCTTAGTCGAAGCAATTTTTCAGAACAGAATGAGCAAAACATGTGTTTTTTACCCCTTCTAAGTCGAATTTCGCCTAAGTCGAACAAATTTCTGTGGTCCCAAGAGATTTGACTTAGGCAGAGTTACCTGTATGTGTCATCTAAGAATTATCTAATTATCTTTTTTCTTAGAATCTGGACTCTACAGATGTGAGTACTGTGGATCACTGTATGCTATTCCTCTCGTCTTGGCCAGACATCTCAAGTACAAGCATGGACACATTGGTATCGTCCCACAGCCAGGTGCATCAAAGGAAGACATTCTACAGTTCATCACAGGAGAAATACACAAATCAACAAACCACTCACATCGGCACTTTGGTGGTAAATCAGGGGAAGAGATTTCATGGAGAAATGCAGAAAACAGTACTAAAAAAGTGTCAAAGTTAGAGGAGAAGAAAAAATGTATACGCATCCATACAGGTGAGAAACTGTATGAATATGATCATTGTGGTAAGGCATTTAATCACAAATCTAATCTCACAACCCATAAACGTATCCATACAGGTGAAAAACCGTATGTGTGTGATCATTGTGGTAAGGCATTTTGTCATGAAGGTGACCTCACAAGACATAAATGCTTCCATACCGGTGAGAAGCCCTATGTATGTGATCAGTGTGGTAAGGCATTTAATAAAAAATCTCATCTTACAACACATACACGAACCCATACCGGTGAGAAGCCCTATGTATGTGATCAGTGTGGTAAGGCATTTAATCAAGAATCTAATCTCACAACACATAAACGCGTACACACAGGTGATAAACCTTATGTATGTGATCAATGTGGTAAGGCATTTAGTGCTTCCCGTAATCTCACAAGACATAAACGCATTCACACAGGTGAGAAGCCTTATGTATGTGATCAGTGTGGTAAGACATTTAATCAAGAATCTAATCTCACAAGACATAAACACATCCATACAGGTGAAAAGCCCTATGTATGTGATCAATGTGGTAAAGCATTTAATCTTGAAGGTAATTTCACAAGACATAAACGCATCCACACAGGTGAGAAGCCCTATGTATGTGATCAATGTGGTAAGGCATTTAATCAAGAAGGTGATCTCACAAGACATAAACGCATCCATACAGGTGAGAAGCCTTATGTATGTGATCAATGTGGTAAGGCATGTAGATTTAGCCAAGATCTCACAAAGCACAAACGCATCCATACAGGTGAGAAACCCTATGTATGTGATCATTGTGGTAAGGCATTTAATCAAGCAGGTCCTCTCACTAAACATTTACGCATCCATACCGGTGAGAAGCCTTATGTATGTTGTCACTGTGGTAAGGCATGGAGTAACCTTTCCTCTCTCAGGTACCACAAGCCTAAATGCCCAGGTGCAAACACTCGGTGCAATAAGAAATTCATACAGTCGCCAGCAGGTAGCATCAAAACAAACGAATGTTTAGATGTTCTTTTTGAAGAAAAAAAATCAGCTTGGGAAATTTGATCAGTTTTACGATAAAATGAAGGAAGAGATTTTATTGTCTTATTGAATCTTTTGATGTTTGATTTGTCATAATGTTCCCTGTCTTTTTAAGAATTGCAATGATTCATTACCACAAGTTAAAGTTTGTGTTAACTGAATATTTTTTAAAATGTGTAAAGTTTGTGTTGCAAGAAGTTAGATGAATTTTACATACTGCAAAATTGATATAGAAAGAACATTAGTTTAAGTAATAATGATACTTCTTTTTCAATAAGCAATCTCTCTTTACGGAAAA